>WNGS01017181.1:0-21545 GCA_020271785.1 Procambarus virginalis | reverse complement strand
GGGTCACCACACAGTATTAACGTGCCAACACACTGCCTCCCACAACTGCTGCATGAAATAAGCGTCTGGGTTCTGAGATTGCCTGTCTTAACCAGTGCTGAAGGAGAGCAACTAACAAGGTCCAGGTCTGGAGTGGCCCAGGACGTGACTGAGAGCAGCTGCAGGTAAGGAAGAAATGGGAACAGGGAAGAAGAGGTCAATGACGGTGGGGGGGGAGGGAAGAACATGTCATTACCAGGATAAAGTGCTAATTAAGGAAGTGTGACTGTACGGTATACTAGAATCTGGGATATCACAGACTAGCTGCATATGAGACGTTAGGAGATGGTATATAACAGCCTATGAGCTGGAACATGAGGACAGACTAAGAGCTGGAACATGAGGACAGATTAAGAGTTGGAACATGAGGACTGACTAAGAGCTGGAACATGAGGACTGACTAAGATTTAACATGAGGACAGATTAAGAGCTGGAACGAGGACAGACTAAGAGCTGGAACATGAGGACAGATTAAGAGCTGGAACATGAGGACAGATAAGAGCTGGAACATGAGGACAGACTAAGAGTTGGAACATGAGGACTGACTAAGAGCTGGAACATGAGGACAGACTAAGAGCTGGAACATGAGGACAGACTAAGAGTTGGAATATAAGGACAGACTAAGAGTTGGAACATGAGGACAGACTAAGAGCTGGAACATGAGGACAGACTAAGAGCTGGAACATGAGGACAGATTAAGAGCTGGAACATGAGGACATACTAAGAGCTGGAACATGAGGACAGACTAAGAGATGGAACATGAGGACATACTAAGAGCTGGAACATGAGGACATACTAAGAGCTGGAGCATGAGGACAGACTAAGAGTTGGAACATGACGACAGATTAAGAGCTGGAACATGAGGACAGACTAAGAGCTGGAACATGAGGACAGACTAAGAGCTGGAACATAAGGACAGACTAAGAGCTGGAACATGAGGACAGACTAAGACATGGAAAATGTGGACAAAGAGCTGGAATATAAGAAACAGACAAAGAGCTTTAATATAAGACACACACTAAGAACTGGAAAATGAGCTCGTAGTGGTTGTCAAGCTGGTGGTTGTCTGGGATGGGGGTAGATGGGATGGTTGTCTGGGAGGGGAGGTAGATGGGATGGTTGTCAAAAGGGAAGATAGATGGGATGGTTGTCAAGAGTGGAAGTAGATAATGGTTGTATGGGAGGAAAGGTAGATGGGATGGTTGTCTGGGAGTGGAGATAGATGGGGTGGTTGTCAAGAGGGGAGATAGATAGGATGGTTGTCTGGGAGGGGAGGTAGATGGGGTGGTTGTCTGGGAGGGGAGGTAGATGTGATGGTTGTCAAAAGGGAAGATAGATGGGATGGTTGTCAAGAGTGGAGGTAGATAATGGTTGTATGGGAGGAAAGGTAGATGGGATGGTTGTCTGGGAGTGGAGATAGATGGGGTGGTTGTCTGGGAGGGTGTTAGACCGCAACTGTTTGACGGTTGGAGAATAGCCAATCACAGGCAGTTAGTGCATGATGTCACACGCCAGAGCAGCAGTGCCCGCTCTTAAGCAGGCCTCAGTGTCTCACAGACAGAGTCAGGAAGGACCTCGGGGCTCCATCTATATCTTGTTGCCTTACCCAATAAAGCCTTTGACGTAACGACAGTGGTGTTATCTCTCCAGTCCCTGAGCAAGTACCATCGAGCACCAAATACGACAGCCAATACTGGTGGCAGTGGTGGGATTGAACTCTTTAATTGTGAGTAAATATCTAGCAAACCTTCCAACGGGATTCTTATGCTTGAACAAAGGAATTGATGGTTGGTGATCTGTAAGGATATGACCTGGGTAATATATATTGTATCCCTGAAATGTGTAAGAGCTCATACAACTGATAAAGCTTCACGTTCTGTTGCATTGTAATTTTTCTTTTCTTTAGACAATGTACAACTCGCATTAGCTATTGTGTGATCTCTGTGACCTTCGGTTTGAAGTAATGCAGCACCTAAGCTTACATCACTTGCATCTGTGATCAACGTAAAAGGTTTAGAAAAAAATGGATACCTAAGGACAGTGACGAGATCAATGTTGGCTTGATCTTTTCGGATGACTGATCTTGGGCTTATTCCCAAACGTAGGGTTCAACAAACGTACCGTTCACTTTTCATGTTTCACTTTCTGCAATGACAATGCCGATAACGCAAGCATTCCCTGAATCTTAACTCTTACTCTGGTGAGAGAATGAGAGAGCAGCACAGTGTCAGTAGCTGTCGAACAACTGACTTCAGAGATGGAAGCCGCTAAGACAACGAGAATCCATTGGAGCGTTCCCCTCCAGAATGTCTCGATACTCACTTTCCTGAGAAGCTGCACAACTACGAAGCGTCAGTCGAGTGCCTGTTTTCTTAGGGTATGCTACTGTGACAAGGATCTGACAAACCTATGCTAGCAGGTTGGCTGTTGATGAAATATATATAATCTGTTTGATGGTTGAACTCATGACCTGTCTAAACATACTACATAAGGGTACGATGTGATCTTTGATACTAATGTTCCAACGATGGGGAAATAATGCAATATTTTCGTCAATCATGGTGTTCAAACCTAAAAGAATGTCACCAGGAAAATGGATACTGTCAACAGCTAAGCATGTTATAAACAATGTGATGTCCTTTAACATGAATGGGAGGTCAATTTCCCCTTAACTTGTACTTTATTTCCAGAAACACCACTCAGAAAAGGTATGGGTGACTTTCTTTCTATGACAAGGATGCTTACTTGCAATATCTCTAAGAGCTGAAGGCTTGACAATAGTAATCTTGGCACCTGAGTCAACACTTTTAAAACTCTACCATGTACAATGGCAGATACGAGAGGACCATCACTTGAAACTGTACAATTTACTACTTGTGACTTATGTTGCCTAGGATGTCTGCATCTGCTCTGGGTCAAATTAACTGTGGTTCCGTCAACATCTATAACTGGTCTAATTTCCGTGTGCTCCTCTGTCAAGTGTCTAAATCTATTTTGGGTAGCTACTAAGTACACAGGGAAGGCACTAGAGCTGGCTAACTTATATTGGTTAGAGGATGACTTTGAGGGTTTTCTGACGACATGGAGAGAACATTCTGAGCTCCAGCTTCTGTGACCGAGTATTGTAGATTGATTGATTATTGTAACTTGACTGATTATTGTAATTTGACTGATTATTGTAATTTGACTGATTATTGTGTGACGATAATCTCTTTCAAGAGAGATTGAGCCTGCTCTTCCCTTCAATCGTCACGTTTAAAGCTACATTCAAGATACGTTCAGCAGTACCAAAACGTTTGTCAAGGCAGCCACACGCACCTGCATACCCCACCTGCCCCCCCCCCACACTCCTCACCGGCTCAGCGCGACACTTCAACGAGCTAACGACCAGTCTTCACTTGCCTGCATTTCGATTGGTTGGTCAAGATCACACCACTCCTGCCTCGACCACGCACGCCATCTACCCAAGTCAACGTCTAGGTCACACCAAGAGACCTTCCTCAGAATATTCTCGTGCTCGAAGCTGTGAACACCTAACTGATATACATTGTGTATCAAGTAGAGGTTCTTAGCTTGCGCTAATATTCTCAGCACCATTTATTAATTCTTTGCATTCTTGTTAACGTAACCAGTCACTTAATCATTTTTGTTATACGTTTTTTTTCACTTGTTAATTTTGCACTGTTCATTTGCCAAGGGATTGTCTTTATTTAAATTTGTTTTCTAGAGTAATTAAATTTCATTGTTTATACTTTGTGTTTTGTGTGTCTTCCCTTACCTTACCGCAAACAGGCAAACAGTCTTTCTTTTTTGTGTGTTTTATATGTGACCTGGCTTTGACACCTGCCATTGGAGGACTGCGGAACATCCATACTCCACTACTTTACCGTCACATATACTTGGGGGCCTGTCCTAGGAGCTTCACTCAGGTACTGGTAATTTGTGGTAAGCGTACTTGGCTTTAATACCCTTGCTTTTCACTATTTTCAATAATCAATTTTATTATTCATATGGTGCTCTGTGTATTGTGCATTCCGGGAGTAGCATATGGTGAGTGTGAGACAACTTTGGTTTACGTGGTGACTGTAGGCCTCAGTCATACTCTTAATTAATTGGTCGTCTCTCCCTCCGTGTTATTATCCGTGTTTACCACCTTTTGTCCCTAGGATATTTCTTATATTTTCGGCAGATCATCATATTGGTACCCTGGTACTGTGGTCTGTCTCTGGGTCAATAGCACCTAATTTCTGCAATCCGACTCTAGGAGGACAAAGAGGGGCCATAGTTCCTCTAGCACGGACCTTTTCTTGACGAGTTGGGACCTCGGCAATAGTTCTCGTCACCAGTTGACACTCGCACCCCTACTCGTCGGTCAGAAACAATGATATTTACTTAGGTAGGGAATTAGCTTTCTTTTTTCAGAGCACAAAGTTCGCTAATTCTGTAAGTATCATATTTCATTTCAGTGGGAAAAACTTGCTTTATGTCCTATAGAGACGCGGCAAGGTATGCCTACATTCTTGGACTACCTAATTCACTCTTGGAACAATTAAATGTTTCATTTGTTTTAGAAACTCAGTTTCAACTACTTAGTAAGATTTTCTTGCTCTTATTCTCCCACAGTGAGTACCGGGTACAAGATTTCCTGCGATCTTGATTTATTAATCATTTACCATCTTGAATTAACATTAATTTTTAACAATTCCACAGGATAGGTACCAGTTGCCACGTTGTCCTGTTTCTGACATTCACCATATCACGACAGTATATTCGTTTCACATTTATTTCCTAATTTCACCATGTTTCGTCTCCAAGCTTTCTGTTCAGATCCAGCAGGTGAAATAGGGAACTTAAGTCATGCCAAGAGGATCGAATTACAAACTCTTGCACATGAGTATCAACTAGATGTTCCCCATGGAGCCAACAAGCATGAAATACATAACCTACTCTTAGATCACTTTTTAGATGAAGGGATAATAGACTCTGACACTCACGAACATTACACTATTTCAGATAAACATGATCTGACGGCAATGAAACTCAAAATCGAGCTCGCAAAGCTCGAGAAGGAGCAACAGCAAGCAGCCCTACAGCAACAGCAAGCCGCCATACAGCAACAAAAGGAAGCAGCAGCCATCAAGAAAGAAGAGCAAGAAAGAGAGCTCCAGCTCAAGAAAGAAGAGGCCGCATTACTCAAGGAACTTTAGTACGGTAGCGACACCATTAATCACCTTAACCAGTCCCAAGCAACAGTATAATTGGACCATGCAGCAAACCGTTGCTTTTGAACAACTCAAATTCCTGCTCTGTTCTAATCCTATTCTCGCCTCGCCAGATATCACGAAGCCTTTCATCCTCCATGTCGACGCCAGTGGTACCGGCATCGGAGGTGTCCTAATGCAGCAACGAGGCGAGGAGGTTCTACCTGTCAGCTACTACAGCTACAAGTTGAAGCCTCACCAGAAAAACTACAGCACTATAGAGAAGGAACTCTTCTCCATCGTCCTGAATTTGCAGCACTTTGCACCATACCTTCAAAGTGCTCGGTCTACCACCATCTACTCGGACCACAATCCTCTACGCTTCTTACATCAAGCCCAATTCAATAACCAACGTCTGCTACGATGGGCTTTATATCTACAAGGCTTCAATCTGAAGATCTGTTACAGCAAGGGGTCTGACAACATCATAGCCGACGCCCTCTCCAGAGTTCATGAGGTAGAGGCAGCTCCACCTACCACTCTACCTCCCGAAAACGTGACTTCTTCCGTAACCGCAGGCTTCGGGGGAGAGTTGTGACGATAATCTCTTTCAAGAGAGATTGAGCCTGCTCTTCCCTTCAATCGTCACGTTTAAAGCTACATTGAAGATAAATCCAGGACAACATGGTTTTAGAGCGGGAAGATCATGTCTGTCACAGTTACTCAACCACTATGACAAAATCACAGAAGCCCTAGAAGAAAAGCAAAATGCAGATGTTGTATACACAGACTTTGCAAAGGCTTTCGACAAATGTGACCATGGGGTGATAGCTCACAAAATGAGGTCAATGGGAATAACTGGAAAAGTAGGACGCTGGATACTCAATTTCCTGTCGAACAGAACACAAAGAGTAACAGTCAATCAGATAAAATCGAGTCCAAGCGATGTTAAAAGCTCTGTACCTCAAGGTACAGTCCTTGCACCGCTACTGTTCCTTATTCTCATATCTGATATAGACAAAAATACACGTCACAGCTTCGTGTCATCCTTCGCAGATGACACAAAAATCAGCATGAAAATTACCTCTGCTGAAGACATTGAAAAACTACAAACAGATGTCAACAAAGTTTTCGATTGGGCAGCAGAAAATAATATGATGTTTAACAGTGATAAATTTCAGGTACTCAGGTACGGCAAAAATGAGGATCTGAAACATAATACAGGGTACAAAACACAATCAAATCTTCCCATAGTAGAAAAACAGCATGTCAAGGATTTGGGAATAATGATGTCCGACGATCTAACGTTTAGGGAGCATAACCAAGCAAATATCGCATCAGCCAGAAAAATGATCGGATGGATTACGAGAACTTTCAAATCCAGGGATCCCATCACAATGGTTGTACTCTTCAAGTCACTTGTGTTGTCCCGTCTCGAATACTGCTCAGTACTCACTTCCCCCTTCAGAGCAGGAGAGATTGCTGAAATAGAGGGAATACAGAGAACATATACGGCACGCATAGACGAGATAAAACACCTAAATTATTGGGATCGTCTCAAAGCTCTCCAAATGTACTCTCTAGAAAGGAGACGAGAGAGATACCAAATAATATACACGTGGAAAATACTGGAGGGCCAGGTCCCAAATCTACACAGTAAAATAACAACGTACTGGAGTGAACGATATGGAAGAAAATGCAAGATTGAACCAGTGAAGAGCAGAGGTGCCATAGGCACAATCAGAGAACACTGTATAAACATCAGAGGTCCGCGGTTGTTCAACGTCCTCCCAGCGACTATAAGAAATATTGCCGGAACAACCGTGGACATCTTCAAGAGAAAACTGGACTGTTTCCTAAGAGAAGTCCCGGATCAGCCGGGCTGTGGTGGGTATGTGGCTCTGCGGGCCGCTCCAAGCAACAGCCTGGTGGATCAAACTCTCACAAGTCGAGCCTGGCCTCGGGCCGGGCTTGGGGAGTAGAAGAACTCCCAGAACCCCATCAACCAGGTATCAACCAACCAGGTACGTTCAGCAGTAGCAAAACGTTTGTCAAGGCAGCCACACGCACCTGCATACCTCACCTGCCCCCCCTCCCCACACTCCTCACCGGCTCAGCGCGACACTTCAACGAGCTAACGACTAGTCTTCACTTGCCTGCATTTCGATTGGTTGGTCAAGATCACACCACTCCTGCCTCGACCACGCACGCCATCTACCCAAGTCAACGTCTAGGTCACACCAAGAGACCTTCCTCAGAATATTCTCGTGCTCGAAGCTGTGAACACCTAACTGATATACATTGTGTATCAAGTAGAGGTTCTTACCTTGCGCTAATATTCTCAGCACCATTTATTAATTCTTTGCATTCTTGTTAATGTAACCAGTCACTTAATCATTTTTGTTATACGTTTTTTTTCACTTGTTAATTTTGCACTATTCATTTGCCAAGGGATTGTCTTTATTTAAATTTGTTTTCTAGAGTAATTAAATTTCATTGTTTATACTTTGTGTTTTGTGTGTCTTCCCTTACCTTACCGCAAACAGGCAAGCAGTCTTTCTTTTTTTGTGCGTTATATGTGACCTGGCTTTGACACCTGCCATCGGAGGACTGCCGAACATCCATAATCCACTACTTTACCGTCACAAATGTAATTTGACTGATTATTGTAATTTGACTGATTATTGTAATTACATGAGTTCTGATACTGTCTTGGACGGTGTGCACCTCGGCAAGACTGACAATGGGAGCTACGAGGTGGGGATGTCCTTTGCTGAGTTCTACAATCTGCAGTGTGGTAACCAACTTGTTTATAGTATTACAATATGGAAGTCTAGAATTATTAGAATGACGAGGAGACCAAGAAAATTGTCTAGGGAGTGATGATTTAGGAGCGGACCAACAGTCCCTTGCGAGGTGGTTAGTCTTACCACAATGCCAACATGAGGGGAGTGGATGATCGCAGGCTATGGCGTCTCGGCAACTTATGAGGAGGAGAATTTGACAGCTGGTTATGACTATGGGGTGTGGTTCTGCAACCAAGAATTTTGTGAGCTTGTGGGAGGAGTGTGCTGAGGGCTTGTTGCTACATTCACAGTATCAGAGGGTGTCAACATTTGGACATTTTGGGGAGCTAACTCGTCATCAGCATTATTCATGGCCTCGAACACTTCCCCAATTTCGTGTTTAGATCCAAATTGTTGTTGTTCAAGGATACGTTTAGTGCTCTGGGGCAAATTGCATTAAAATCCCAAATGCTATCATTTTGGCCATTGTCACTGGGGTCGGAGTTTTGTTTTTCATCTACCCATGATGAACTCAACATAGCAGTTTCTAAGGCGCACAAATACTGGTCCAATCGGCTGGTAAACGCATTATGAGATTCACCAGGTTTCATTGTGGCATTAGCAATTTTCTTAACTAATGTGTACGGGTCGAGGTTCCTTTGTTAACAAAACCTCAGCGGAAAAAATCCTTGAATGTTTCCCATGACAGGAGACTGGCAATGGCTGTCTCATCAACAACAGCCCAAGCATCCCCTTTAGTGGTGTCTATTGTGACGGTGTTCCCACCCTTCTAAATCTCCCACGCCTGCTGTAAGAGTCATGTCCACTATTCTCGAGCGTTCTCTACATGCAGGCATCAATTGAACATATGTGGGAGAGAACAGTATTCTCGATGAGCCGAGAAATTTGCGAAAATATAGTATTTTGGCCTGTGGGATAGGCCCTTTAGGGAGCCAATATGGCGCTGGCGAGTCTGTTCTCCCGCCAAAACTGTGTGACGTCAGTGTCGCCAGATTGGTCACCGTCAGCGACATGGCACTGGGAGCCAATGAAAACCGACTTTGGAAAAAGTGACGTCACATAGGCATGGGGGTCCGGCCGTGTTGGCGCCGTTGCGATATCAGTCTTTCACGACGCGTCCGAGAGGTAGGACGCGCGATCGGTCATCCTGTCAGAGTGACGGATTTACCGAACTCCGGTGGATATAAGCGTCTCCAGTTGTTGGCGCGCACTCTGTGAGGTCTTCCTGCAACCCAGATGTGGCTCAGATAAGGAATTGACAGAATATTGAGCAACAAGTGCTCAGGGACAGGTGCGTTGCAAGAAGTGGGCCGGGCATCGACGTGTGTCATCCTTGGCAGTTCACCAGTATAAGAGACAGCTTAGTGGCCGGGCCAATCCACCGTGAGTGAAAAGGGTTGACCGCCTTGTCAACCAGGTTGAACGTGTGATCGACGATCCTGTCAAGTTTGACAGTAACCCCACCTTCGTGGAACCCTACGAGTCAACAGTTGGATGCAAGCACGTCGAGAAGTCTTCCCAATACCTAGCAATATATCTAGACGACGAGCGAATTGACAGTGAAGTGAGCTTCAAGTGCTCTGAAGTCGGGTGCTGTGCGTGTGGAGCTTAAGCAGTATCGTCTGGGACGGCTGATAACTTCACAGTGACTTCGTGGTGGTGAGAGGCAGTTCCTCTGGGAGTACAGTGACAAGAACTAATTGGGAAACGTGCGACGACCGCCGAGACGTAGGCTGGCTGCCGTAGTTGGGAGGAAAGTTGACGGCCAGGAGACCGACTTCAACCCTACAACGTACTGTAGAGGAAGAAGCACGGCCCTGCAGTGTACAGAAGCGGCGAGACGCGACATCCTAAGGCGTGGGCTTGTGTTTCTGGATGGTGAATGAGGCGAGAGCCTGGACCAGGAGCTACAACCCACTGTCTCCTAGGATAGGTGAAGTAGGTGTTTACAGTTACCCTCCCATTTCCCCTTTAGTTAGCTATATATTTTCTTGTCAGGATATTTTATATGTCGTGAGCAAGTCTCACTTGAGTCTAAGTCACAGAGAGCACTGTGTGTGGTGAGGCTACCAGAGCGCTCACAGTATCAGTTTACATATATATCTATGTGTGGGTGTGTGCAAGCCCAGATTCATCAAAGAATTTACTGTCACTATTATAATCTCCTGTGATTATTATTATTATATATATTGGTAGCAAACCAGATATGGTGTTAGGCTATGAGCCTAGAATTTATTGATATAAATGCCTGTGTATTGATCTCCAAGATTATTGATATAAATGCCTGTGTATTGATCTCCAAGATTTATTGATATACNGATTCGTGGGAGAGTGATGGACAACAGCCCGTACAGACAGGCGGCGTGGAGAGCTAAGAGACGGAGGAGAGGATGGGAAGGAGGATTGGAGGGAGATGAGAAAAGAAGACACAGGGACATGACAGACTGGTAGAAAGAAGGGAACTCCAGACAGAGAACGGAGGGGAGACCCTTCGGGACACAACGTAAAGTAACCGGAGAGGAGGTGGTGGGCGTGTCCGGTCTGTGGCCTGGAAATGGTTGTGAGACCGAGGGAGGGGGGAAGGACGAAGAGAGGAAGAACGTCACACACGTGCATAAGAGACGCCAGCGAACTTAGCGCCTCACCTCAGGAAAGACAAACGTTCCCGGTGTTTCAAGTTGAGGACGACTGCCTCAAGTTTGTAATGTATACACGCGCGGGAGAAGATAGGGTGGGCCTCACTGCAATTGAGGCAGCGAGCCTGGGAAGAAGTGCACTCCGACTTAGAGCGACCCTCGTCCCCACACATGGGGGCAGAGAGAGACAGTACTGGAGCATCTGAGGGCACCATGTCCTAACTTGCAGGATGTGTAAAGCCGTGGAGAGGGAATGTACTCCTGAACGGAGCATCTGGCACCTTCAAGAATAACAGAGGGCGGAAGTGTGAGACTATCAAAGGTAATCTTCACAACCCGAAGGGGCAGACGGCGACGGCCACGAGGGGTCGAGTGAGTGTTTCCACCTGAAAAAACAGAATGGTCTTGGGTGCAACTGGTGCCAGAATAGCACCAGTTGCAACATGGTGTGGAAGGAGAACCGTGCCAACACTGGCATTTAACCGAGCGTTCTTGGAGACCTGAACAGCGTCTCCCCAATGAAGGACAAAGCGCCCAAGCGGGTAGCCGCATCCTGAGAAGGAGCAGGAATGACAGGCATACCGAGACGGGTGGGGTTAAAAGTAACAGAGGCATCTATGAATCAACAAGGTGCCCATGGAGGGAGAAATCGCCAGGAGGAGTAGAATCTAAATGATGGAGGTCAAAGTATTTAGTCCACGTAGCAGGACCAAACAAGGCGTGGTACGAATTAGTATGGGAAGGGAGCGTACTAGAGCGGCCATGGCGGGGACGGTGGTGAGAACCCCTAGAGAGAGAGAGAGAGAGGGGTCATAAGGTGCAGAAGTCACAATGAGAGATGGAGCCGTGCTAGGGGACAAGGTGATCATCACAGGGGGCTTGGGGCGACCCCACCACAGAGGAGGGAGGGGAGTGGGGGCGGAGGAGTCCAGTCTGGCCTTAATGTAGCGGGGGCTACAAAGCCCGGTCTTCCAGCACAGTCCGACTCAAGGGCCTGGTCGCCCACACCTGAGCCTAGGTAAGAGAAATCGTGTCGTCATCCATGCAGCAGTCGTTCTCATAGTCTGGGGCCTGGAACCATGGATACCACCTACCAGGGCAGTCAGGGAGGCCGAGCGCTGGCCAGTGCAGGAAGGGGCGTCGTCTTCAGCGGTGCTCCCTCTTTTAACAGGGGAGTCCTACAGCATCGTCCATTCTCCAAGTAAAGACCACAGTCCCCCTATCGCCCCAGCCTGGACACCCAGCTATCTACTCAGGGCGACCCCTCCAGCGGGTGGTCCGATGGCTCACAAGACCCCTACATGGTGTCCATCTGCATGTACAACACTCAAAAAGGGGGCAAAAGCAACACTCACCGGTCCCAGGGAGTTGTATGTGAGCCCCCACCACGACAAGGCGATACCACGGAGGGTGAGTATGTGTGTGTGTCTCTCTCTCTCTCTTTAATTTCCAACTTTTCTCTTTTCATCTATCATCTCATCAATCATCTCATCAATCATCTCTCTTTTTCTTAACATTAAGCTATATAGTCGAAACGACTTAGTGTTTCTCCTGATAATTAACTTACCTTTCTCTTTTCTTACTATCTCTTTCTTTCTAATATAAACCAACACACAACGTTCTATGAAACCTTAATATTGAATATTAAATCTTAATACTGATTCGCCAAGACTTAACAACTTCTTGGCAACGTTTTCCACAGAGGAGTAAACGCTTGTTAAAATCATCTAAGGTGTCAAGAGGAGTAAAAATACATAAGATGAGCTAAGAAAAAGGTATAAGAAGCACCAAGGGTTTCACAAAGAGACACATGACTCAATGATCATTGGGGGAGGCAACATTTCCGACCACCCGAGTACCTGAACATTCTTCAAGAAGGTGGAATGTTTTACACCACTGCAAGAGGACAATGCTGTTCTGATAGTAGTGAACAGATCTATATGCTCCTCCTCCCATGCTGGAGCCCGCAGCACCCTCCCATGCTGGAGCCCGCAGCACCTTCCATGCTGGAGCCCGCAGCACCTCCCATGCTGGAGCCCGCAGCACCCTCCCATGCTGGAGCCCGCAGACCCTCCCATGCTGGAGCCCGCAGCACCCTCCCGCTGGAGCCCGCAGCATCCTCCCATGCTGGAGCCCGCAGCACCCTCCCATGCTGGAAGCCCGCAGCACCCTCCCATGCTGGAGCCCGCAGCACCCTCCCATGCTGAAGCCCGCAGCACCCTCCCATGCTGGAGCCCGCAGCATCCTCCCATGCTGGAGCCCGCGCACCCTCCCATGCTGGAGCCCGCAGCACCCTCCCATGCTGGAGCCCGCAGCACCCTCCCATGCTGGAGCCCGCAGCACCCTCCCATGCTGGAGCCCGCAGCACCCTCCCATGCTGGAGCCCGCAGCACCCTCCCATGCTGGAGCCCGCAGCACCCTCCCATGCTGGAGCCCGCAGCACCCTCCCATGCTGGAGCCCGCAGCACCCTCCCATGTGGAGCCCGCAGCACCCTCCATGCTGGAGCCCGCAGCACCCTCCCATGCTGGAGCCCACAGCACCTCCCATGCTGGAGCCCGCAGCACCCTCCCATGCTGGAGCCCGCAGCACCCTCCCATGCTGGAACCGCAGCACCCTCCAATGCTGGAGCCCGCAGCACCTCCCATGCTGGAGCCCGCAGCACCCTCCATGTGGAGCACGCATCACCTCCATGCTGGAGCCCGCAGCATCCTCCCATGCTGAAGCCCGCAGCACCCTCCCATGCTGGAGCCCGCAGCACCCCCCCATGCTGGAGCCCGCAGCACCCTCCCATGCAGGTGCCCGCAGCACCCTCCCATGCTGGAGCTCGCAGCACCCTCCCATGCTGGAGCCCACAGCACCCTCCATAACGACTCCTTCACGGGTCACCACGCAGTATTAACGTGCCAACACACTGTCTCCCACAAATGCTGCATGAAATAAGCGTCTGGGTTCTGAGATTGTCCTGTCTTAACCAGTGCTGAAGGAGAGCAACTAACAAGGTCCTGGTCTGGAGTGGCCCAGGACGTGACTGAGAGCAGCTGCAGCTAAGGAAGAAATGGGAACAGGGAAGAAGAGGTCAATGACGGTGGGGGGGAGGTGGGGGAGGGAAGAACATGTCATTACCAGGATAAAGTGCTAATTAAGGAAGTGTGACTGTACGATATACTAGAAGCTGGGATATCACAGACTAGCTTGAATATGAGACGTTAGGAGCTGGGATATAACAGCCTAAGAGCTGGAACATGAGGACAGACAAAGAGCTGGAACATGAGGACAGACAAAGAGCTGGAACATGAGGACAGATTAAGAGCTGGAACATGAGGACAGATTAAGAGCTGGAACATGAGGACAGATTAAGAGCTGGAACATGAGGACAGATTAAGAGCTGGAACATGAGGACAGATTAAGAGCTGGAACATGAGGACAGATTAAGAGCTGGAACATGAGGACAGATTAAGAGTTGGAACATGAGGACAGATTAAGAGCTGGAACATGTGGACAGACAAAGAGCTGGAACATGAGGACAGATTAAGAGCTGGAACATGAGGACAGATTAAGAGCTGGAACATGAGGACAGACAAAGAGCTGGAACATAAGGACAGACAAAGAGCTGGAACATGAGGACAGATTAAGAGCTGGAACATGAGGACAGACAAAGAGCTGGAACATGAGGAAAGACTAAGAGTGGAACATGAGGACAGATTAAGAGCTGGAACATGAGGACAGACAAGAGCTGGAACATGAGGACAGACAAAGAGCTGGAACATGAGGACAGACAAAGAGCTGGAACATGAGAACAGATAAGAGCTGGAACATGAGGACAGACAAAGAGCTGGAACATGAGGACAGATTAGAGCTGGAAAATGAGGACAGATTAAGAGCTGGAAATGAGGACAGACAAGAGCTGGAACATGAGGACAGACAAAGAGCTGGAACATGAGGACAGACAAAGAGCTGGAACATGAGGACAGATTAAGAGCTGGAACATGAGGACAGATTAAGAGCTGGACATGAGGACAGACTAAGAGTTGGAATATAAGGACAGATTAAGAGTTGGAACATGAGAACAGACTAAGAGCTGGAACATGAGGACAGACTAAGAGAATGGAACGTGAGAACAGACTAAGAGCTGGAACATGAGGACAGACTAAGAGTTGGAACATGAGGACAGACTAAGAGATGGAAACGTGAGAACAGACTAAGAGCTGGAACATGAGGACAGACTAAGAGCTGGAACATGAGAACAGACTAAGAGCTGGAACATGAGGACAGACTAAGAGTTGGAACATGAGGACAGACTAAGAGTTGGAACATGAGGACTGACTAAGAGTTGGAACATGAGGACAGACTAAGAGCTGGAACATGAGGACAGACTAAGAGTTGGAACATGAGGACTGACTAAGAGCTGGAACATGAGGACAGACTAAGAGTTGGAACATGAGGACAGACTAAGAGTTGGAACATGAGGACAGACTAAGAGCTGGAACATGAGGACAGACTAAGAGCTGGAACATGAGGACAGACTAAGAGTTGGAACATGAGGACTGACTAAGAGTTGGAACATGAGGACAGACTAAGAGTTGGAACATGAGGACTGACTAAGAGCTGGAACATGAGGACAGACTAAGAGCTGGAACATGAGGACAGACTAAGAGTGGAACATGAGGACAGACTAAGAGTTGGAACATGAGGACAGACTAAGAGTGGAACATGAGAACAGACTAAGAGCTGGAACATGAGGACAGACTAAGAGTTGGAACATGAGGACAGACTAAGAGTGGAACATGAGGACAGACTAAGAGTTGGAACATGAGGACAGACTAAGAGTTGGAACATGAGGACAGACTAAGAGTTGGAACATGAGGACAGATTAAGAGTTGGAACATGAGGACAGACTAAGAGCTGGAACATGAGGACAGACTAGAGCTGGAACATAAGGACAGACTAAGAGCTGGAACATGGGACAGACTAAGACATGGAAAATGTGGACAAAGAGCTGGAAATAAGAAACAGACATAGAGCTTTAATATAAGACACAATAAGAACTGGAAAATGAGCTCGTAGTGGTTGTCAAGCGGTGGTTGTCTGGGATGGGGGTAGATGGGATGGTGGTCTGGGATGGGGGTAGATGGGATGGTTGTCTGGGAGGGGGTAGAGGGGATGGTTGTCAAAGGGAAGATAGATGGGATGGTTGTCAAGAGTGGAGGTAGATAGGGGGTTGTCTGGGAGGGGAGATAGATGGGGTGGTTGTCAAGAGGGGAGATATATGGATGGTTGTCTGGGAGGGGAGGTAGATAGGATGGTTGTCTGGAGGGGAGGTAGATGGGGTGGTTGCCTGGGAGGGTGTTAGACCGCAACTGTTTGACGGTTGGAGAATAGCCAATCACAGGCAGTTAGTGCATGATGTCACACGCCAGAGCAGCAGTGCCCGCTCTTAAGCAGGCCTCAGTGTCTCACAGAGTCAGGAAGGACCTCGGGGCTCCATCTATATCTTGTTGCCTTACCCAATAAAGCCTTTGACGTAACGACAGTGGTGTTATCTCTCCAGTCCCTGAGCAAGTACCATCGAGCCCCAAATACGACAGCCAATACTGGTGGCAGTGGTGGGATTGAACTCTTTAATTGTGAGTAAATATCTAGCAAACCTTCCAACGGGATTCTTATGCTTGAACAAAGGAATTGATGGTTGGTGATCTGTAAGGATATGAACTGGGTAATATAATTGTATCCCTGAAATGTGTAAGAGCTCATACAACTGATAAAGCTTCACGTTCTGTTGCATTGTAATTTTTCTTCTTTAGACAATGTACAACTCGCATTAGCTATTGTGTGATCTCTGTGACCTTCGGTTTGAAGTAATGCAGCACCTAAGCTTACATCACTTGCATCTGTGATCAACGTAAAAGGTTTAGAAAAAATGGATACCTAAGGACAGTGACGAGATCAATGTTGGCTTGATCTTTTCGGATGACTGATCTTGGGCTTATTCCCAAACGTAGGGTTCAACAAACGTACCGTTCACTTTTCATGTTTCACTTTCTGCAATGACAATGCCGATAACGCAAGCATTCCCTGAATCTTAACTCTTACTCTGGTGAGAGAATGAGAGAGCAGCACAGTGTCAGTAGCTGTCGAACAACTGACTTCAGAGATGGAAGCCGCTAAGACAACGAGAATCCATTGGAGCGTTCCCCTCCAGAATGTCTCGATACTCACTTTCCTGAGCAACTGCACAACTACGAAGCGTCAGTCGAGTGCCTGTTTTCTTAGGGTATGCTACTGTGACAAGGATCTGACAAACCTATGCTAGCAGGTTGGCTGTTGATGAAATATATATAATCTGTTTGATGGTTGAACTCATGACCTGTCTAAACATACTACATAAGGGTACGATGTGATCTTTGATACTAATGTTCCAACGATGGGGAAATAATGCAATATTTTCGTCAATCATGGTGTTCAAACCTAAAAGAATGTCACCAGGAAAATGGATACTGTCAACAGCTAAGCATGTTATAAACAATGTGATGTCCTTTAACATGAGTGGGAGGTCAATTTCCCCTTAACTTGTACTTTATTTCCAGAAACACCACTCAGAAAAGGTATGGGTGACTTTCTTTCTATGACAAGGATGCTTACTTGCAATATCTCTAAGAGCTGAAGGCTTGACAATAGTAATCTTGGCACCGGAGTCAACACTTTTAAAACTCTACCATGTACAATGGCAGATACGAGAGGACCATCACTTGAAACTGTACAATTTACTACTTTTTTTTTTTTTTTTTTTTTTTATTTATATTTTTACATGCAAGCATGCTTATAAGTACAATAAAAACAATACAAACGCAAACATCAGAACAATAAAGCACAACGTGCAAAAACATAAAGGACATAAACACAAAAAACGCCGGCCGGAAGGGCCGACCACACAATAACAATAATTACAAAACAAATTACAACAATTACAGAACAAAATACAACAATAAATACAAACAAAATGACAACAATGAAGCCACACATAGCGGAAAACAACACAGAAACGATTCCAAAACATTTAATAAACAGAACAAGGCTACCAGCACCGCAAACACACACGGAGAGGCACCAACATAAAACGTAAAAAGAACAATAATAACAAGAATAATAAGAAAGGAATACAAGTATACAACAAACTGGTAAACCACGACAAAAGCATACACCCAGACCGAGCCACGCCAACAGCCTGAAGGGCACTCAGCACCACACAAACATACACACAAAACACAAAACATTATAAAATAACACGCCAACCACAATCAAATACACACACACGTACACATGGACACACCACATGCACTCTACACAACCCACAGTACAGACAGGAATCATTGGTCTTGCGGAATTACCTCCACAGGAAGATACTTATCAGGGAACTTCGCCCAAGGATATTTTGCTTTATAGGCCTCCCAAATCATATACTCCTGGGTGGTGGGGGGACGACCCCCCAGCTCCCGCGGGCCCGGCATAAACTCTGGAATCTCCAGATCAGGCGGAAGCGGCCAGTCCCGAAGTTCAAAAGCACAAGTCGCATAACGAGGCTTGGGAGCGCGCGCCACGCCCCCTGACGTAGCAGATGATACCGATGAAGCGTACGAGGGCTGCCGAGACGGCCGCGTCGCCGGAAGCACAGGAGCAGGGGACAAGCGACGAGAAGGCAAGACCTCCACCGAGACCGCAGGGGACACTGAAGAGAATGTCGTAGATGGAAGAGGCGTCGAAACCGCAGACGATGAAACGGGGACCGATGCAGGAGTCACAGAATCACCAGAGCGAGCAGTCTTTTTCAACAGCATCACCAGGCCACCCCGCTCACCACGGACTTCAGCAGGGGGCACCACCCCCCACGAAGAACCGGAGCCATCCGAGGCAGGCGATGCTCCCGCAGCAGGAACCGCAGACACGAGATCAGAAGTGGAGGCTGAAATACCGGCACCGGCATCCTCCGGCAAATGCACCTCCGCCGTCACCGTAGTACGCAACGCAACTGTAGCCACCCCTCCGTCGCCGGCAGACTCACAAGCGTCGAAATCACCAACGTCTACCCATGCAGGCGACGAACGCCGGTAACGCTTAGGCCCGGGCCGCAGATCATCAGAGTTGGAGGCCGACTCAGACACACGCTCAACACAAGCCGGGCGAACCGCCGCACGCCTCAGTACTGCAGCATCCTCCACCACATGGGGTACCAGGCCAGACACAGAAGGAAGCGCCGGAGCCACCCCATCACCCAGCACAGCCGGAACAGACGTCGAGGGTGCAGGGACAGGGTCAGATGCAGCAGAGGAAGACGGGGGAATCGTATACGGAAGAACTCTAGAGACACTAGGCGGAGCAGGACGATCACCAGGTGATGATACAACCTCCGGAGGAGAAGCCACCACCACAGAGGGCGTATCAGGCGACACAGGGGGCACATCCGCGGCTGGAGAGGCGTCCATAGCCACAGAAACCTCCTCCACAGGAAGCGGAGGAAAATCCTCCTCACTAAAGAGGTTCACGGGAGCAATGGCTGGCGCAGAACAGTCAGCAGCCTGATGGCCCAACAGCCCACAACGATAACATGTCCGAGGCTGGCGGGCGTAAAACACGCGAACTGTGTATCCCATCAGACGCACAGAGGACGGAATATCCTCCCGGAGCCTCATGCCCAGGGGTTCGTCCTCACACCCTTAAGGGGGCTGGAAGTGACCACGTTCACCCGCACACTAACCACCGCTCCAAAACGGCCGAAGTACCGCCGTAGCAGACCCTCCGGAAACTCCAATGGAGCCCCATGCACGCTGACGTAGGTGAGGGCACCACTTCTATCAGAGATTGAAACAGAGCCCGCACCATCCGGCAGGGGTAATGTCCGCCCCTCGTAACGACGGAGAAAGTCGCGATAAGCAACTCCTCAGTGAACTTCACTATCACTCGACGTGCCGTCACCAGCTCGACTCCGTAAATGTCAATCACAGGAACATGCAGCATCTCACACACCTGCGCCATCTCCGGGTACCCAGCCCGGCCGGAAAATTCGAAGCCCACAGACTGAGCCCGCAGTACAGGTGGGAGTGGGACCCCCATCGTGAATGCCACGTCAACACAGGCAGGCAGACACACCTGCCCCCAACCGGCCAATTATGGAAACACTCCAACAGCCGGAGCGCCGCGCACACACGTCCGACCCCTACCGAAGCTAGGGCCGGTCTCTACTACTTGTGACTTATGTTGCCTAGGATGTCTGCATCTGCTCTGGTCAAATTAACTGTGGTTCCGTCAACATCTATAACTGGTCTAATTTCCGTGTGCTCCTCTGTCAAGTGTCTAAATCTATTTTGGGTAGCTACTAAGTACACAGGGAAGGCACTAGAGCTGGCTAACTTATATTGGTTAGAGGATGACTTTGAGGGTTTTCTGACGACATGGAGAGAACATTCTGAGCTCCAGCTTCTGTGACCGAGTATTGTAGATTGTTTGATTATTGTAACTTGACTGATTATTGTAATTTGACTGATTATTGTAATTTGACTGATTATTGTGTGACGATAATCTCTTTCAAGAGAGATTGAGCCTGCTCTTCCCTTCAATCGTCACGTTTAAAGCTACATTCAAGATACGTTCAGCAGTAGCAAAACGTTTGTCAAGGCAGCCACACGCACCTGCATACCCCCACCTGCCCCCCCCCACACTCCTCACCGGCTCAGCGCGACACTTCAACGAGCTAACGATCAGTCTTCACTTGCCTGCATTTCGATTGGTGGTCAAGATCACACCACTCCTGCCTCGACCACGCACGCCATCTACCCAAGTCAACGTCTAGGTCACACCAAGAGACCTTCCTCAGAATATTCTCGTGCTCGAAGCTGTGAACACCTAACTGATATACATTGTGTATCAAGTAGAGGTTCTTACCTTGCGCTAATATTCTCAGCACCATTTATTAATTCTTTGCATTCTTGTTAACGTAACCAGTCACTTAATCATTTTTGTTATACGTTTTTTTTCACTTGTTAATTTTGCACTATTCATTGCCAAGGGATTGTCTTTATTTAAATTTGTTTTCTAGAGTAATTAAATTTCATTGTTTATACTTTGTGTTTTGTGTGTCTTCCCTTACCTTACCGCAAACAGGCAAGCAGTCTTTCTTTTTGTGTGTTATATGTGACCTGGCTTTGACACCTGCCATTGGAGGACTGCGGAACATCCATACTCCACTACTTTACCGTCACATATACTTGGGGGCCTGTCCTAGGAGCTTCACTCAGGTACTGGTAATTTGTGGTAAGCGTACTGGCTTTAATACCCTTGCTTTTCACTATTTTCAATAATCAATTTTATTATTCATATGGTGCTCTGTGTATTGTGCATGCCGGGAGTAGCATATGGTGAGTGTGAGACAACTTTGGTTTACGTGGTGACTGTAGGCCTCAGTCATACTCTTAATTATTGGTCGTCTCTCCCTCCGTGTTATTACCCGTGTTTACCACCTTTTGTCCCTAGGATATTTCTTATATTTTCGGCAGATCATCATATTGGTACCCTGGTACTGTGGTCTGTCTCTGGGTCAATAGCACCTAATTTCTGCAATCCGACTCTAGGAGGACAAAGAGGGGCCATAGTTTCTCTAGCACGGACCTTTTCTTGACGAGTTGGGACCTCGGCAATAGTTCTCGTCACCAGTTGACACTCGCACCCCTACTCGTCTGTCAGAAACAATGATATTTACTTAGGTAGGGAATTAGCTTTCTTTTTTCAGAGCACAAAGTTCGCTAATTCTGTAAGTATCATATTTCATTTCAGTGGGAAAAACTTGCTTTATGTCCTATAGAGACTCGGCAGG
>WNGS01017166.1:0-17380 GCA_020271785.1 Procambarus virginalis | reverse complement strand
CACACCCCAGGAAGCAGCCCGTGACAGCTGACTAACTCCCAGGTACCTATTTACTGCTAGGTAACAGGGGCATTCAGGGTGAAAGAAACTTTGCCCATTTGTTTCTGCCGGGTGCGGGAATCGAACCCGCGCCACAGAATTACGAATCCTGCACGCTATCCACCAGGCTACCTGGCCCCCGTGTGTGTGTGTGTGTGTGTGTGTATGTGTGTGTACTCACCTAATTGTACTTATCTAATTGTGCTTGCGGGGTTGAGCTTTGGCTCTTTGGTCCCGCCTCTCAACCGTCAATCAACTGGTGTACAGATTCCTGAGCCTACTGGGCTCTATCATATCTACATTTGAAACTGTGTATGGAGTCAGCCTCCACCACATCACTTCCTAGTGCATTCCATTTACTAACTACTCTGACACTGAAAAAGTTCTTTCTAATGTCTCTGTGGCTCATTTGGGTACTCAGCTTCCACCTGTGTCCCCTTGTTCGCGTCCCTCCAGTGTTGAATAGTTCATCCTTGTTTACCCGGTTGACTTCCCTCAGGATTTTGTAGATTGTGATTATGTTCCCCCTTACTCTTCTGTCTTCCAGTGTCGTAAGGTGCATTTCCCGCAGCCTTTCCTCATGACTCATGCCTCTTAGTTCTTGGGCTAGTCTAGTAGCATACTTTTGGACTTTTTCTAGCTTCGTCTTGTGCTTGACAAGGTACGGGCTCCATGCTGGGGCCGCATACTCCAGGATTGGTCTTACATATGTGGTGTACAAGATTTTGAATGATTCCTTACACAGGTTGTAACACAGCCTGTGTTACAACCTGATTCCTTACACACAGCCTGTGTAAGATTCCTTACACAGGCTGAACGCCGTTCTGATGTTCGCCAGCCTCGCATATGCCGCAGACGTTATTCTCTTTATGTGGGCTTCAGGTGACAGGTTTGGTGTGATATCAACTCCTAGATCGTCCTCTCTGTCTGTTTCATTAAGTACTTCATCTCCTATTCTGTATCCTGTGTCTGGCCTTCTGTTTCCACTACCTTGTTTCATTACTTTGCATTTACTCGGGTTGAACTTCAACAGCCATTTGTTGGACCATTCACTCAGTCTATCTAGGTCATCTTGTAGCCTTCTACTATCATCCCCTGTTTCAATCCTCCTCATAATTTTTGCATCGTCGGCAAACATTGAGAGGAACGAATCTATACCCTCTGGGAGATCATTTACATATACCAGAAACAGTATAGGTCCAAGGACTGACCCCTGCGGGACTCCACTTGTAACGTCTCGCCAATCTGAAATCTCACCCCTCACACAGACTCGTTGTCTCCTGTTGCTTAGGTACTCCTCTATCCACCGGAGTACCTTCCCTTTCACTCCAGCCTGCATCTCCAACTTTCTCACTAGCCTCTTGTGTGGCACTGTATCAAAGGGTTTCTGACAATCCAAAAATATGCAGTCTGCCCACCCTTCTCTTTCTTGCCTAATTTTTGTTGCCTGGTCGTAGAATTCAAGTAACCCTGTGAGGAAGGACCTGCCATCCCTGAACCCATGTTGATGCTGTTTTACAAAGTTCCTTCGCTCCAGATGCTCCACTAGTTTTTTTCGCACAATCTTCTCCATCAGCTTGCATGGTATGCAGGTTAGGGACACTGGCCTGTAGTTCAGTGCCTCCTGTCTATCCCCTTTCTTGTATCTCGGGACTACGTTAGCTGCTTTCCAAATATCTGGCAGTTCCCCTGTTGCCAGTGATTTGTTATACACTATGGAGAGTAATAGGCACACTTCTCTTGCTCCTTCCTTTAGAACCCAAGGGGAGATTCCATCTGGGCCTATAGCCTTTGTCACATTCAACTCTAGTAAACACTTCCTTACTTCCCCGCCGGTAATCTCAAAGTCTTCCTGTGGTTCCTGGTTAGCTATTCCCTCTCTTACCTCTGGAATTTCTCCTTGCTCTAAGGTGAAGACCTCCTGGAATTTCTTATTCAACTCCTCACACACTTCCTTGTCATTTGTAGTGAATCCTTCCGCCCCTATCCTTAATTTCATAACCTGTTCCTTTACTGTTGTTTTTCTCCTGATGTGGCTATGCAACAATTTAGGCTGAGTCTTTGCCTTGCTTGCGATGTCATTTTCGTATTGTCTTTCTGCCTCTCTTCTCAACCTGATATATTCATTCCTGGCATTCTGGTATCTTTCTCTGCTCTCCAGTGTCCTGTTATTTCTATAGTTTCTCCATGCCCTTTTACATTGCTGCATAGCTAGCCTACATCTCTGATTAAACCATGGGTTTCTCATTTTCATTTCTCTGTTTTCGTTTTGGACTGGGACAAACTTGTTTACTGCGTCCTTGCACTTCTGCGTGATGTAATTCATCATATCTTGGGCCGTCTTTCCCCTGAGCTCTGTTTCCCATGCTATTTCTGTTAGGAATTTTCTTATCCTCTCATAGTTTCTCTTTCGGTAAGCTAACCTTTTGGTTTCGGTATCCCTCCTCGAGTTCAATAACCCTTCTTCAATCAAGTACTCAAACACCAGTACACTGTGGTCGGTCAATCCTACTGAGTCCTCAAAACCGATTTCTCTTATGTCGGAGTCGTTCAGTTCAGTGTGAGACGGTCGAGTCTCGCTGGTTCGCCATTGCCTCTCATCCTTGTGGGTTCTCGGACATGCTGGGTTAAAAAATTTCTTGTCACCACCTCCAATAGTTTGGCTCTCCACGTATCCTCGCCTCCATGCGGTTCCTTGTTCTCCCAGTCAATCCTTCCGTGATTGAAGTCGCCCATGATGAGCAGGTGGGATCTATTTCTACAGGCAGCAGAAGCTGCCCTCTCAATTATAGTGTTAGACACACACACACATACACACACACACGCACACACACACACCACACACACACACACACACACACACACACACACACACACCACACACCACACCACACACACACACACACACACACACACACACACACACTGTGTGTGTGTGTGTGTGTGTGTATGTGTGTGTGAACTTTGAGTACCTGGTAGAGCTAGTAATTATCCCCCCCCCCAAAAAAAAAAGAACTAGGAAACAAAAGGCTGGCATACCGAAAGGGAAATTATGAAGAGATGAGAAGCTTCCCAAGGGAAATACCTTGGGACACAGACCTCAGAGCTAAGTCTGTACAAAATGTGATGGACTATGTCACCCAAAAGTGTCAGGAGGCAGTAAGCAGATACATCCCGTCCCAAAAGGAAAAATCCGAGAAGCAAAAGAAGATCCATGGTATAATAGGGCATGTATGGAAGCAAAGAAACTGAACAAAAGGGCGTGGAGGCACTTCCGGAATAACAGAACACCAGAAAGCAGAGAGAGATACCAGAGAACCAAGAATGAGTATGTCAGGGTGAGAAGAGAAGCAGAGATAAGTTATGAAAATGATATAGCAAACAAAGCCAAGACCGAACCAAAGCTACTCCACAGTCACATCAGAAGGAAAACAACAGTGAAAGAACAGGTAGTGAAGCTTAGATCAGGCGAGGACAGGTATACAGAGAATGACAAAGAGGTGTGTGAAGAACTCAACAAGAGGTTAAAAGAGGTCTTCACAACAGAACAAGGTGAGGTCACTGTGCTAGGAGAAAGGGAAGTAAACCAGGCGGCCTTGGAAGAGTTCGAAATTACGAGAGAAGAGGTCAAGAGACACCTACTGGAACTGGATGTTAGAAAGGCTGTTGGTCCAGACGGGATCTCGCCATAGGTACTGAAAGAGTGTGCAGAGGCACTTTGCTTGCCACTCTTCATAGTGTATAGTAGGCCACTGGAGACGGGAGACCTACCAGAAATATGGAAGACAGCGAATGTGGTCCCAATATACAAAAAGGGCGACAGGCAAGAGGCACTGAACTACAGGCCAGTACCCTTGACTTGTATACCATGCAAGGTGAGGGAGAAGATCGTGAGAAAAAACCTGGTAGCACATCTGGAGAGAAGACAAATCGCCAACATGGGTTCAGGGAGGGTAAATCTTGCCTTACAGGCTTCATAGAATTCTACGATCTGGTGACAAAGATTAAGCAAGAAAGAGAAGGATGGGCGGACTGCATTTTTTGGACTGTCGGAAAGCCTTCGACACAGTACCCCATAAAAGGTTGATGCATAAGCTGGAGAAACAGGCAGGAGTAACTGGCAGGGCGCTCCGATGGATAAGGGAGTACCTAAGCAATAGGAAGCAGAGAGTTACAGTGAGGGGTGAGACCTCAGACTGGCGTGAAGTCACCAGTGGAGTCCCACAGGGCTCTGTGCTTGGACAGATCCTGTTTCTGATATACCTAAATCATCTCCCAGAGGGTATAGACTCATTCCTCTCAATGTTTGCTGACGACGCCAAAATTATGAGAAGTATTAAGACAGAGGAGGACAGCTTGAGGCTTCAAGAAGACCTGGACAAGCGGCAGGAATGGTCAAACAAATGGCTGTTAGAGTTTGACCCAAGCAAATGTAATGTAATGAAGATAGGGGTAGGAAGCAGGAGACTAGATACAAGGTGTCATATGGGAGATGAAATACTTCAAGAGTCAGAGAGAGACAAAGACCTGGGGGTTGATATCATGCCAGACCTGTCCCCTGAAGCTCATACCAAGGCGATAACATCAGCAGCATATGCCAGGTTGGCTAACATAAGAACGGCCTTTAGAAACTTGTGTAAGGAATCTTTCAGAACATTATACACCACATATGTCAGACCAATCCTGGAGTATGCGGCTCCAGCGTGGAGTCCATATCTAGTCAAGCATAAGACTAAACTGGAAAAGGTTCAAAGGTTTGCCACCAGACTAGTACCCGTGTTGAGAGGTATGAGCTACGAGGAGAGACTACGGGAATTAAACCTCACTTCGTTGGAAGACAGAAGAGTTAGGGGGGGACATGATCACCACATTCAAGATTCTGAAGGGAATTGATAGGGTAGATAAAGACAGGCTATTTAACACAAGGGGCACACGCACAAGGGGACACAGGTCCCCTTGCCTCAAAGCCTCAAACAGTGAACAGTCTACCTGTGACGACGTGCGAAAGAGACCTGGGTGTGGACGTAACACCTAATCTATCTCCTGAGGCACATATAAATAGAATAACGACAGCAGCGTACTCTACACTGGCAAAAGTTAGAACATCATTCAGAAACCTAAGTAAGGAGGCATTTAGGGCGCTTTACACTGCCTACGTGAGGCCAGTCTTAGAGTATGCCGCCTCATCATGGAGTCCTCATCTGAAGAAGCATATAATGAAACTGGAAAAGGTTCAGAGGTTTGCAACGAGACTCGTCCCAGAGCTACGAGGGATGGGGTATGAGGAGCGCCTGAGGGAACTGTGCCTTACGACACTAGAAAGAAGAAGGGAGAGAGGGGACATGATAGGAACTTATAAAATACTCAGAGGGATTGACAGAGTGGACATAGACGAAATGTTCACACGGAATAGTAACAGAACGAGGGGACATGGATGGATGTTGGAAACTCAGATGAGTCACAGAGATGTTAGGAAGTTTTCTTTTAGCGTGAGAGTAGTGGGAAAATGGAATGCACTTAAGGAACAGGTTGTAGAAGCAAATACTATTCATAATTTTAAAACCAGGTATGATAGACAGGAATGGGACAGGAGTCATTGCTGTAAACAACTGGTGCTCGAAAAGCGGGATCCAAGAGTCAATGCTCGATCCTGCAGACACATATAGGTGAGTACAGGTGGAAACTGAGTGCCCAAATGAGCCACAGCGATATTAGAAAGAACTTTTTTAGTGTCAGAGTGGTTGACAAATGGAATGCATTAGGAAGTGATGTGGTGGAGGCTGACTCCATACACAGTTTCAAGTGTAGATATGATAGAGCCCAATAGGCTTAGGAATCTGTACACCTGTTGATTGACGGTTGAGAGGCGGGACCAAAGAGCCAGAGCTCAACCCCATCAAACACAACTGGGTGAGTACAACTAGGTGAGTACACACACACACACACACACACACACTCACACACACACACACACACACACACACACACACACACACACACACACACACACACACACACGCATACGAGGGGGCCTGGTAACCTGGTGGATAGCGCGCATGATTCGTAATTCTGTGGCGCAGGTTTGATTCCAGCACGAGGCAGAAACAAATGGGCAAAGTTTCTTTCGCCCTGAATGCCCCTGTTACCTAGCAGTAAATAGGTACCTGGGAGTTAGTCAGCTGTCACGGGCTGCTTCCTGGGGTGTGTGTGTGTGTGTGTGTGTGTGTGTGTGTGTGTGTGTGGTGTGGAAAAAATAAGTAGTTAGTAAACAGTTGATTGACAGTTGAGAGGCAGGCCGAAAGAACAAAGCTCAACCCCCGCAAACACAACTAGGTGAATTCAACTAGGTGAATATGCACACACACACACAAATAGGTGAGTACAAATAGGTGAGTATACACACACACACACACACACACACACACATTCACACAAATAGGTAAGTACAAATAGGTGAGTACACACACACACACACACACAGAAATCTGTGTGTGTGACCGGGAGCCGGTCGGCCGAGCGGACAGCACGCTGGACTTGTGATCCTGTGGTCCTGGGTTCGATCCCAGGTGCCGGCAAGAAACAATGGGCAGAGTTTCTTTCACCCTATGCCCCTGTTACCTAGTAGTGAAATAGGTACCTGGGTGTTAGTCAGCTGTCATGGGCTGCTTCCTGGGGGTGGAGGCCTGGTCGAGGATTGAGCAGCGGAGACACTAAAAAGCCCCGAAATCATCTCAAGATAACCTCAAGATAACCACAAACACACACATCTTATCGTTAAAAGTCTAAAAAAAAGTCTTATCCCAAGTTCTTTCCCAAGAGGCAGACAAGAGGAGCTCCAGCATATTTCAACCATCCTAAGTAATGTAGTACAGGATGATGATAGTGAGTGGTGTCCCAGAGAACATAAAGGTATAGTGCTTTTGAAAAATAGGTGAGATAACAGGAATGTGCCAAGGGAAGTGAAAAATTGGATGAGAAAAAAGTTGCTCTTGTGTTTCCAGTGCAGAGAAGAACATTCAAGATGGCCGCCGGCAAGAAGAAATACAAAACAGACTTTGATTTTGCTGGATTCAATGAAGAAAGCATTGATATAACCAGTCTATACAACAAGTTGGTAAAATTAGATACTATAGTGAACTCTCATGTAGAAATAATTAGTAAATTGAAAGAAAGTAATGACCATTTAAATAGCAAAGCCATGTAAGAAGAAAATAAACTCTTAAAAATAGCAATGGAAGAAGTTCAAATAGATTTAAACATAAATGACTAGAATAGTTTAGGTAAGGAAATTCAACAGGAGAAACAGCTTTTGTCAGCACAGATGGAGGAAGTTACACAGGGAATAGAACAGTGCAAGAAAGATATGCAACTCACCTATGCACAAGTGGCCAAGGAGAAGGAAAAAATTGAAGAAGCAGTCCCTGTTAATGTTTGGCTGCAAAGAAAAGGAGATAACTTCTAGGTCAGAAAGAGCTGTAGAAGAAGCAAAAGTAGTTGATAAAATTATTGGCTTCGTGGAAGGTCTTACAACCATAGAGAATGTGTGCGACTACAGGAGAATAGGCAGATATGTAAAAGGGAAAGACCGACCTTTGAGAATCACCCTAAATGGTGCCAAACAGATGGAAGAAGTACTAAGGAATGCTAGAAAATTACAAAGTGATGAGGATGGGAAAGTGTGGTCATTAAGACGAGATCTTTCAAAAGAAGATAGGGAGAAGCTGAAACTGAACCTCGCCGAGGCAAAACGTTTAAATGAGAACAGGAATGAAGAAGAAATCAATTCTTTTTTCTAAAAAAGTGATATGGGTAGGCAGACCAGTAAAGTGGTACATAAAGGCAAACCAACAAAATCATTAAAGAGAAGGGGAGTGAAAAATAAGAAGACGGCGAAAAAGTTCCTGAAGATTGCATACACCAACATAGATAGAATAAGATTGAAGATACTGGAGTTAAGTGACGTAATACAGGTGCAGACACCAGACATTGTTGCACTCACGGAGATAAAACTTGAAGATGTTATTTGATATGAGGTCATATTCCCAAGGGGCTACTCAATTTGGAGACGAGACAGAAAAATTAGGAGAGGCGGTGGCGTTGCTGTGCTGGTGAAAGAAATAATGACTGCCAATCCACAAGAATTTGAAATAATAGCACTAGAGATCTGCCATGAGGATGATAATCTAATGATCATAAATGCATATAGTCCACCGCCAAGCAGCACATGGTCATAGGAGGAGCTAGATAGTAAACGTGAAGGTCTTATAACAATAATGAGAGAGATCATAGCGAGAGCGGATAACGATAGATCACGACTGTTGATAGTCGGCAACTTCAACTTGAAATCCATAGACTGGGAAGCATATGAAGCTAAAACAGAAGATTTTTGGACCTGTAAATTTGTAGATCTAATCCTGAAAACATTCTTGTATGAACATGTTAAACAAGCTTCGAGGTTGAGGGAAGGGGACGTTCCCTCCATGCTAGATTTGATATTTGCCAGGAAGGAGAAAGAAATATTTGACATTTAGTACATTCCTCCCTTGGGTAAAAGTGACCGTGTCTTTTTGGGAATAAAGTATGCAATGCGTTATAATCTGGAAGAAAATAAGAAGGTTGATGCAATCGAAAAACCTGACTTTAGGAGAGGACATTATGGCAACCTTAGAAAAATTTTTAGTGAGTATAATTGGACAGACTTGTTGCTAGGCTAGGAAGTGAATGAGATGTATGTCAAGTTTTGTGAAATATATGATAAAGGCACAAAAAAATGTATACCAAAACAGAGATGCAGAACTAGGAAACAGGATTGGTTCAACAGAAATTGCGAGAGGCCCAGAGACCAAAAGACACAAAAATGGAATCAATACAGGAAGAGGCCAAACCCCCAAACATACAAGTGATACAAAGATGCGAGAAACAACTACACGGCAGAGAGGAGAGAGGCAGAAAGAAATTTTGAAAAAGGGATTGCAGACAAATGTAAAACAGAACCAGGTCTATTCTATAAATTCATAAACAACAAATTGCAGGAAAAGGATAATATTCAGATTTTAAAAATGGGAAATAGATTCACGGAAAAAGAAAAGGAAATGTGTGAAACATTAAATGAAAAGTTCCAAAGTGTGTTTGTACAAAATGAAATCTTCAGGGAACCAGACACAATAAGATTTCCAGAGAACAACATAGAGCACATAGAGGTGTCTAGATACGAAGTGGAAAAAATGCTCAAGGAGCTAAATAAGAACAAAGCAGTTGGTCCAGATTGAGTTTCACTATGGGTCCTGAAACAATGTGCACCTGAGCTCAGCATTCCACTTCAACTGATCTTTCAGGCATCCCTGTTTACAGGAGTTGTAGCTGATGTGTGGAAAAAGGCTAACATAGTTCCAATCCACAAAAGTGGAAGCAGGGAAGACCCCCTTAAGTATAGACCTGTATCATTGACAAGTGTAATAGTCAAAATATTGGAAAAAATAATTAAAACTAAATGGGTAGAACACCTGAAGAGAAATGATATAATATCAGACAGTCAGTATGGTTTTCGATCTAGTAGATCCTGTGTATCGAATTTCTGTGATCCAGCAACAGAGATATTACAGGAAAGAGATGGTTGGGTTGACTGATCTATCTGGACCTAAAAAAAGGCTTTGGACAGAGTTCCACATAAGAAGTTGTTCTGGAAATTGGAAAATATTGATGGGGTGTGTGACGGTGTTCCCCCCCCCCCTTATATTTCTCCCACGCCAGCTGTAAGAGTCATATCTAATTTACCCGAACGTTCTCTGCCTTCCAGAGAACAAATTGACATATGTGGGAGCATGAGGCGTTCTCGCATAAGAGAGAAATTAACTAAAGAAGAGTGTTTTGGCCTGTGGCTTAGGCCCTTTTGGACGCCAAGATGGCGCCGACTCGTACGTTTTCGCGCCAAAATGTTATGACGTCAGTGGCACCAGATTGGCCAAGAACGGTGACGTGGTACAGGGAGCCAATGAGAAACGCCCCTGGCAAGTGTGATGTCACAAGTGGAGGTAGGTCCGGGCCGTGCACCCCCGTGGCGCCAGGAGTTAGATACGACACGTCGTCAAGGGCGGACGTGCGATAGGGGGTCCAATCAGTCTGACAGTATTCGCCCCTCTCCGGTGAATATGCATCACCAATGGTCTGCAAGCATCTTGTGAGGTCTTCCTGAACTCCATGAGGCGGACAGAAGAAGGAATTGACGGGAAACGAGCAACAAGTGCTCCAGTGACAGGTGCTTAGCAAGAATGTAGCCTGGGTAGTGACGTCAGGGACGACTGTACAGTTTCACCAGTCGGGTGATGACGTAGCGGCTGGGCCAGTTCACCGTGAGGAAGAAGAAGAACAAACTAGCTGAGAATACGAACGACTGCAGCCGGGAGTAAGGACTGCAGACGTAGTTGTGAGGAGGAGACGACGGCCAGGAGACTGACTCCAACTCTTCAAGAGGTTGTGGAGGAGGACGGAGCCTGCAGAGAGAAGCAGTACGAAGATGATGCACTTTTTGGGTGTTGGTTGAGGTGCTGGGAAGAGCATCAGTGTGTGTGTGTGGAGGTGTTCCCTACAGCAAGTCGTGAGCCGGGACCAGGAGCTTCAATTCAACCCTCAACAGAGGACGAGTCCACATCATTTATGGTGGAAGTAGGTAATTCAGTTTTCCCTCCCATTCCCCTTTAGTTAGTGATTAGCCAGAGTATCTTCTATGTCGTGAGCTGGGCTCACCAATGTCAGTGTTTCTAGTAAGACACAGTTGTGAAGGGAGATGCTATAGAGCTCTCACGAGGTATATATATGGTGTGTGATTGCACCTGTGGTTTGATGAAGAGATTACTGTGACGAGGACATTTATATTTACCTGTCATTTATATTATAAGTTCGTGCCAGAGGTTATATATATAAATATACAATTTGATAGTGTAAGGCTGTGTGCCTAGAGTTACCTCGTTATTATAAATATTGATAAAGTGAACTATATGTACTGGAGTTATTAAATAATATGTTCATATGTCTAGTGGTTAATTAACTGTGATTATGCCAGTGTTGTGATATACTGTGAATACGAGGGAAGAATAGGCGCCTCACGCCAATAGTATGAGTATAGTGAGGAGTGTGAGTGGGCGTGGCATCTCGCGAGTTGCCAAAGTTCGATAACACTGTATGTGGAGCGTGGGAACGCACGTCAACTGGGAGTGTTGACATTCCCCAACCCGTCCTCGCACTTTCGTATAGTCAATATTGACTTATTAGTTACCTCTGTAGGTGACATTCTAAACATAATAGTTTCCCTTGAAAAGCTTCATAGAAAACACCGAACTTACCTAACCTACTTAGTATGTTAAAATAAGCATCTTATAGCTTCGTAATTACAATTGTTACTTAACCTATTATAGGTATAGGTTAGGTAATAATTGTAATTACGAAGCAATAAGATGCTTATCTTAACATACTAAGTAGGTTAGGTAAGGTCGGTGTTTTCTATGAAGCTTTTCAAGGGAAACTATTATGTTAAGTATATCACCTACGCACATATTTAATAAGTCAATATTGTTTATACGAATTTGCGAGGCTGGGTTGCATTCCCGGAGTGTTCCAGAATTGTGAAGAGGCGGAGAGAAGGCTGCTCATTTATTCCTTTGCCATGTTGTTGCTGCAGAGTTGTGATTCTTTGATCTTTTATGTAAACTACAAAACCACCGCCGTGTTTGTGTCAGCCCTCCATTACCTTGTTGCTATTGAGACTATCTAAGAGTGAGTGATTTAAACATATACTTACCTGTTACCAAATTGATTAGTATTCCCTGGGGCCACTACTATATTACTACTATTCAACTGAGGTGTTACTGGACACGGTAAACACCAGTTGGCGACCTATAGTGAGCGGTAGAGCCCTCTGTCGGGGCGGGCACATGATCAAGTGAAGTGACCGTGTTCTCACTCGTCTTTAGGCTACGAGGCCAGCCGGAGAAAGACTGAGAGACTCTCCTGGTGAACAGTGGCACCGTGAGGATCGAGTGCAGACCCGTGGGGGCTAGAGTGACTGGCTAGAGACGGCGAGAGACACCCCGACATTGGCGACCTCGCCAGGATTACGATTACGATTGTGGTACTTGATAGTGGCAAAAGGTATTAGGTACAGGTAACAGGTATTCACTCATAACACAAGTATGGAGGACGAGAAGGTAGCAAGGTTTATTGACATCAGGGATGAACAGGTGCTAGAGGATTGCACCGAGGCGCAGCTGCAGTTATTAGCGGACCACTTTGGAATCCAGTTGAGATCCTCCAAAGTGGGAGAAAGGAGGCTTGAGATTGTGGCACAGCTCAAGGCCTGAGATGAGGCTTCAAGGGAGGAATGGCCACAGACACCTGCCAGTGCAAGGGAGAATTTAAGCATTGGTGGAAGCAGTAGGGGATCCAGCGGCAGCTGGCGCAGCGACAAGCTGGAGATGATGAAGCTGCAGCTGGAGGCACAGCTGCGCAGGGAAGAGGGTGAGCACGAAGCACAGCTGAAGCGTGAAGAACGAGAAGCACAGCTGAAACGTGAAGAACGATAAGCACAGTTGAGGAGAGAAGAAGCACAGCTGAGGAGAGAAGAAACACAGCTGAAGCGTGAAGAACGAGAAGCACAGCTGAGACGGGAGTAGCGCGAGCTGGAAGCCAAGCTGAAGCAGCAAGAGACTGAAGCCAACAGAGAGGTTGAGCTGAAGCGGGCAGAACTAGGGCTAGCCCAGGGGTGAGCAACCTTTTTGAGAGTGCGTGCCAAAACAGCCAAGTCTCTGACACAAACTTTTTCCACGTGCCAACCATTTTTTTTAGAACATATTTGGTATCTCTTAAGAACTTTTTAAACGAAAAAATAATAAATTACCTCAGTGCAGTAAAACATAGTAAAAAAAAACAGAAAAAAAATTATTTAACCTTCAGAAGTACATTTCAACAGCCTTTAAGCTTTTGTGACTTTAATAGAATACAACAGATAAAAACTTGTTGACTCCTTTTATACCAGAAGTCAGTGAGACTTCTGCTGCTGCATAACTGATGACAGAGATTTTACATCGGGTTTATATTTAGTAACATTGTGAGATATGCATGCAGCGCTAGTTTCATCTGTCATGCTACTCCTGTTACGAGACTTAACAAAGTTCATAATTGAGAACAAAGATTCGCAAGCATATGTAGACGAAAACATGGTTAGCAATGCTGTTGCAAGGTTTTTTAAACAGACATAATTTTCTGGAATAGCATTCCAAGTCCTTAATACTTCGTTTTCCGCATTTCTCTTTGTTACTTTCATCTCTAATCTCTCTCTTTCAATATTTTCCAAGTCAACTCTAAGGTCAACAAATTTCTGCTTCCAAATTGAGCTACTCTGAAATTCAATCAACTGCATCTAAAAATCATCCATGTCTATCCATGAAAACATTTGCAAGTTTAGTTCATCCATTTTGATGCTGTCTGGAAACTTGATGAACTTTACTGTGTCTTCCAGTTCTCTGAATTTAGCAAGTCTTGTAGAGAACTGTCAAACTATTGACTCGATAATGTTTACAAACAGCTTTTGAAGACATTTGTTGTCTGTTCTGAGTTACGAATCTTGTTATGATCCTCTCATTACTCTTAATTATTGTATTACTGTATTGTCTTATTCTTTAATCATTATAGCATCCAGTTGTATAATGTGAGATTTTGTATGTTATATGATATATATTATAGCATGTATTAGTGTGCTTGAGTTGCATATTATTTGTATGAGGCTTTCGTGTTACAATTCTCATGTGTTTCTCTGTGGGGGTTGATCAGGTTGGATATGTGAGTAGCGTTGGAAAGTATTGTCAAGCGAGTGTTTATGTTTTAACCTTGATTTATAACTCCTATTTATTTGTCTGTAAAGCTATTGTATAACTAATGTAATGGTGTACTCTTTTGATTAATAATATCTTGTTATTTAGTATTACCATTTATTATTAGTAATTCCACAATGTTATGTGGATAGTTAGTTGTTTTGTTAGTAGACGCTTGGCCTGTGGACTGACGCGTGGTTAGTAGCGTGGTGGCTGTGGTCGAGTGTAGACATGTATTAAGTTAAGTCCTTGATTTGTATATTTAGTCATTCAAAGTTTTTATTTCCTGGTCAGATGATATTGTATTCTCGTAATTAGTTTTTAAGTGCTATTAATATGCTCATTGCTCGAGAGGATTTTATTTTAATTTGCATGCTGATAAATATTTCTGGCTATATTTACGTACCATTTAATTGTTATGTTTGTCCCCCTTAGCATAAATATATTGTTCCCCATTTTTGGCATGCTTTATCTTATACCCCCTAGACGTGTTTATAAAGGCTATATTAAATATTTATGTACACTGCTGGGAGAAGAACCTTATTTAGTCTCGATGGTGGTAACATTCTGTCATCTTTTAGATCACTGATGTACCTCTTTAGGTTTGGAAAGTATCTAAATCTCTCATTATCTACATCCCTCTTAAAAACTTTTAGCTTCATTTCAAAAGCTTTTATGTAACAAAACATAACATCAAGTGTCTTACCAGAGCCCTGTAACTTAATATTCAATTCATTTAAATGTTCACAAAAATCTGCAAAAAACATCAGTTTACAAACACCACGGTCAGAAAATCTTGGTATGACACTTGTTGGTCGTTCAAATAGAGCTTTATCTCATCTAAGCATTCAATAAATCATTTCAGAACCAAGCCTCTGCTAAGCCAACGAACATGGTTGTACATTTTCAGTCCTTTATACACATACATCGATTCTACCTCATCCAGTAGAGTTTGAAATTGTCTTTTATTTAAAGGCCGACCACAAATGTAATTAACAACCTTGGTAACTGTTTGCATCACTTCTTGCAGTTCCTTTAGGCCAGCTTTTGCACATAAAGCCTCCTCATGTATGATGCAATGGAAGCCAATCAGTGGATGACCAACACTTTTTGCAAACAGATTTACAAATCCTGCCTTCTCACCAGTCATGTTTGGGGCACCATCTGTTGTGACGGATACTACTTTTGAAATGTCAATTTGCCGAGTAGAGAATTCGTTCACAACTGTTTTACATATTTCAGCCCCGGTAGTACGCTCAGGTAGTGATGCAAGAGCAACCATCTCTTCACATACTTCATCACCCCTACAAAATCTAGAATATATGGCTAGCCTAGCTGATGATGTAATGTCTGTACTTTCATCAACACAAATAGAAAAAAACTTGCATGAAGACAAATCTTTTGTCATTGTTCAGCTGTATTTCTTTCCAACTTAAGTATCCTATCCTTAACAGTTTTCCTACTCACAGGCAAATCTTAATGCGCTGAATAATCTTTTTTCTTTCTGAAAAGTTGCCAAAAAGAAAAGGTGCACATTCTAGCCAAGTTCTTTAATATACTCCCCATCACAGAGAGGCTTTCCGTGTTGGGCAATAACTTTTGAAACTTCAAAACTAGCAGCAACTAAGTTGGAATTGGGCCTACCTGAAATATATTCATAAAAGTTTCAGCTTGTGTTTTTGTCTTGCTCAGTTCACGAGAAATTAATTCTCTTTGTTCCACCTCAGTTTTATTGCTTAAGTTCTTATGAACATTTTCAAAATGTCTCTTTACAGAAGAAGTTCTACAAACAACTGTGTCAGAACAGAAAATGCATAAAGCTTTATCATCCTTCTATAATCATGCCAAACTTTTCAGTCCAGTATTCCTTAAATTCTCTAATATCCTCTTCATTTGACTGACATCGTTTCTAGCTGGTGGTGGTGACATTCTGTACAATCTGTAAAGGGCATGAAATTAAAATAAGTAATATATTGATATGCATGGAAGAGAAGGAAGATCAAAAGTAAGTCAAAATAGTATATGATGAGTAACTCCAATGAATTGCAATGATAACGGATTGTGTTGTCTTTGTGAAGTGCAGTGACGAGAAATGAATTAGCCTACTTCTACTGAAATGCGAGTATTTAAAGAATTATTTATTTCCTGTTAATATTATAGCACACACAAACTTTGTAGTAAAGTATACGTACGTTTATTCTAATACAATCAATAAGTTTAATAAGCCAATGTTTGAGGTAAGCGTGACGAGACAATGAACATAATAAAAATCTTCAGAGGTTTTTTTTCTTTTATGAAAATTAGAGGGTTTTCTTTATTTTACATAATTCCAGAATGCTCTTGCGTGCCAGAGAAAGTCATCGGCGTGCCAAGTTTGGAACACGTGCCAGAGGTTGCCCACCCCTGGGCTAGCCCCACCGCCCCCCACAGCAGGAGGACCGCCGAGTACGAGAGTACGATTTACCGGTCTTTGTGCCTAATGAAGCTGAGGGCTTCTTTGACCATTTCGAGAGGGTAGCTACTTTGAAGAAGTGGCCAAGAGCAAAGTGAGCGGAGCGGGTCCAGGGTAGGCTCACAGGTGAAGCTCGCGAGGCTAACAACAAGCTTGACCTCGAAGAATGCACCAATTATAATGCAGTGAAGAGAGCAGTGCTTCACTCGTTTAAGCTGACTCCAGAGTGTACAGGAAAGGTTCCGAGAATGTACCCGTTCGCCAGGTAAATCTTATGCAGAGACGGCGAGGGACATGGAAAGATTTCTGAAGTGGTTGGAATCTGAAGGAGCTAAGTCAGCTGAGGACATCAAGCGGCTAATGGTCATGGAAAAATTTATGTCTGGGCTCTCTCCTGAGATCAGAATTAGAGTCAAGGAGGCGGACATAAAAGACCTGAGGGTTGCTGCTGACAGAGCCGACATGCTGGAGGAAGCCTTGCGACCACGCAGAGAGGGACCGCACCGACCGCCAGTATGGGAATAGTTTTAGGAAGACGGACGGATGGAGGACAGGAACGAGTTTCTCCCAAGTCCCACCTCTCGAGTGGAGATGGTAGGGGACTGAAAAGTTCTGTGGAACCAGTCAAGAAGCCCCTAGCTGAGAGTGTCGGATCTGTTGTTATGCCGAGGCACGCTACGAGGGAGACGACGGAAGGCACGAGGAAGACCCACAGAGCGACGGTCTCTGGAGGCGTTGCCAGGGCGAGTGGTGGTGGAAGGTCACCACCAAGAGAGTCCGCTGCTACAACCGTGGAGGATATGGACATTTTGAGCGGGATTGCAAACGCCCTAAGCAGCGTGGGAACGTTGCTTTCATTAGGATGGAGGACCAAATGGCCGAGAACGTGCGGGGTGAGTCTGTACCAAGTGTGGAGAAGAAAATTCACCGTTCGTGTGTGAGAGGACGGTAAGGATGGGGGAGGCAGACCCCGTTCCTGAGAATATTGAGGGACACTGGGGCGGATTTTACCCTGGTGAGTAGAACC
>WNGS01017160.1:0-11748 GCA_020271785.1 Procambarus virginalis | reverse complement strand
CCCATCCTCATGTGTGTATAACCCCAGGCGCCACGTGGCCAACCCCTGGCCACCCGTCCGGCCCGGCCCGGCCACCTTACCCTGCGCGCGCGAGTAGCCCCGGGTGGGGTGGGGTGCTGTGACGTCACGCGCCACCCGTGGCCACCCTCCTGAAGGCCACGCAGTGGCCACATGTTGGCCACCACCTTTGGCCACCCCCTTGGCCACATTCCCAGGACAGCCTAGGCCACATCTTGTCGACGCACGAGGAGCAAGCTAAGTGTTGACAGCCAGGTGGTAAGGACCTGGGAAAAGAGGAAATGTGTGGAAGGAAACGTGAGTACTTTATCGGTGTCTCAGATTAGTGGAAATCAGAGTAGAAAAGTTGTGTGAGCCCCTAGCCCGGCCAGGCTAGGGAGGCAGCTGAGACGCCCGTATGTGGCATGCCCAGGTGACTGTGGGGCAGTACCTGGAGTGGGAAATTGTCACTGTAAATCACGTAGTGTTATAATTATATATCTGTAGATATATTGTTGTGTGTAGACTGACTAGAGTTTGGGACCAGTCAGTGTAGAGAAATCATCATATAAATGATCCAGTCTGGCGATTCTGTATAATCGTCCAGCCTTGGTTAGTGCCATGGTACCTCATTGTGTAATTAGGCCAGGTTAGAGTTAATTAAGCAGGCCCGTGGGGCAGGGTTATTAGTGGATATCCTGAGGTCTGTATAATTACCTGGTGATATAATTTCATTGATTATGTAAGGCATTTCAATGTGTTTCATTTGCATGATTGTTGTACTGTGTAGTGTGGTGAGTCAGTAGATGTGATCGCTGACTGATTGCCTAATGATGTCATTAGCATGGGGGGCATGCTGACGGTATCATTATGTGCAGGTTTGTGCAGTGTTATCAGGTATACGATATTACTGTCCTAGGAACTGTGTTGAGGATTTAAAGGGACCCTTTGAGTATTCAGGGAAATTCTCAGTCACTTAATGGGAGCGAGCAATTTGTTAATTTGCCTAATTATGGGAGAATTAGTGCCAGCTGTCCGCGTAGAGCGACGGTGTCTTATATTAACGTATATTGTCTTGCTGAAGCCACCGGGATCGGGCGACCTTTTGCAACGTTTGCAAGATTAGAGGGACAGTAAGATGGGTATACCTTGATTGTTGCAAAACCGTGTGTCATTACTGTGTGGGCATAGTAATTAACGAGTTGCAGTAGTCGCAACTGTATGTGGGCAGTGCTATTTTATGTTTTGCATGCCATTATATGTGTGACCTATGTAACCTTAGGGTTACTTTGTTTCTTTGAGTCGTGTTGAGTACTTGAGGATTCAGTGAGTTAATTAGGGGTAATTAACTGGATAAGGGGGTGCACACTTGAAGTTGTTGAATGAGTGAGTGCTGTTATGGGAGAACAGTGCTGAACTTGAGCTTGTGGGAATACGTGTCCGGTGCAATTAATTGTCCGTGTGACAATTAATTGACCACTCTAGCTAATTATGTAATTAGCATTCTCATCATGAATTCACGTAGTGGGAGAGGATCTGTCAGAGTCTGTCAGTGATAGTGTTAACGTCAGTTGCTCGAGACTAACTGCCTTTCAGGGTTGGGGCAATTAGTGGCTCATGATAATTAGTGGAGTAATTAACGTCTGGAGTCTTGAGGACTCAGATGACTCGGTAAAGCGAGGTCATGGGGTTAGCATAATACGTTATATTAATCATATTCTGTCTGGTGACAGTGGATTAAGTTGCACTCATTGTTAATTAGGGTAATTAACTCCTCTTCCGTGAATTCACAGTGTTTGATGAGACCTGCTTAGGCAGTGCGGAGTGAGACGTATTTATGTATGATTAATTATCGGTCCTGGTGACAGTTAATTAATTGCTCAAGGCTAATTAGGGTAATTAGCACTCATTAGTAAGTAAACGTAATTAGTGATACACAGACTGTTGAGAAGCCACCCACTTGGGGTAGGCTTAGTTAACGTAACTCAATTGGGATGTAATTAGTGGTCCGTTTGACCTTAATTAAGAATTACTCACTGAATACTTGCAAGGAGTCAAGTGTGATGTAATTTAAGAGTTTGAGTTATTGTGACAAGAGGACTTGTGTTAACGTAGAGTACTATCATGTTGTTGTCTAGAGTGAGACACTTGTTTGTGATTAAAGTAGTACTTGTTGCTGACTGCTGTGATCAGTCAATTTCCATCATTATTCACATAATCAATGTTGCAATTGATTAAGGCAATTTCTTTTGGTTATCGTCTAGTGACGAGGGTAAAGTAACTTAGGGATGAGTGGAGCTGTGTCCCAGAATCCCACCTTGCCTGACTGTGTTCACTTTAGTTGTGATAGGGGTGAGTCACTGTTAGACTACCCACCGGATTACGGGGGTCGCTCCTGTTGGACTGGAGGACCTTAAGCTTGTGATTAGAGTAGCTGCCACTAGGAAGTCGTGTCACTATTGATTGCTTGCTTGTGTCATCAGTGGAGGAATTGTTCAGTTAGTTCATGTTGTCAGCCCGAAGTGTCAGCAGGATGGAGCCTGCTGTCATTTCTCGAGGGGCTGTTGAATAGCTGTGTTGCAAATGCCACTGGTTGGACTGTAACGTAATTAAATCACACGCTGTGGTGTAACTTAGTCTGTGATATTTTTCTTTGAGTTTGCAATATTGCGTCATCAGTGGGCACACCTGTGTTCAGGTTAGTTCAGTATGCAGCCACACAGCAAGGGTTGCTATTTAGCTGTTGGTTATGGTGCCACTGGATGGACATTAACGTAAAGATTAATTTGAGGAAGGGTGCTGGAGTTGCCAGTGAACCCATTAGTTATTGATGTCATTGAAAGGCTACTGATTTGATTGCATTGCAACCGCTATTGCAGGTGTAGACTGCACTGAGGCGTAGAACAGTTAGGAGGTTACTGGAGACGTGTTCCAGAACTCACTGTGTCATTTGTTGTAATTGTGATTATAGATCTGTTAGTTCTTGCTTGCGTGTTGATTCCTCTGTGGGCACGCTTATGTTCGAGTAACGTCATTGACATTCTTTTGTTTTAATGTAGTAGTCTAGTCTCTTGTTATAATAAATTGTTATTTGTTAACAGTCTTTGATGTCAACCTTCAACTATTCTGTACCACTCCCATTGTTCTGATATATATTTGATATTGTTGTTTTAAATCTTTGATATGACGGCTGCGCTCCTGGGAATTCGAATTCCAATTCATAGCGCCACACAACAAATATAAAATTTGATTGTGAGAACCCGTCGGTTACCCTTTATTGGTTTTAACGTCATGTTTAACTAGGAGGAACCAGCGGCCTATTGTGGACAGGTTTTCACCCCTGCTGGTGGAAGCCTGGCGGTTTGCTCCCGCTTCTCCTTTTTCTACTGGACTCATGCTTAACTGCCAAGAGCAGCCTTTAAACTTGTAGTCCACCTCCTAAGGGAGGTAGGCGTAGAGAAAAATCTCACAGTGGTACCTGTAGGTGGTGGTCGTTCCTCCTTGAGGGCGTAATAACTGAGGCGTCGCTGAGAGGAGAGACTGATGAAAAAACTTTCCATAAGAAAACTTCTTGTTTTTGCTGTGAGAGGTGAGGGAAGAGGTAGGGAGGGAGGGAGGGAACAAGAAGGAGGAGAAAGGAGAAGGGAGAGAAAAAGTGTGGATGGGAGGGAGGTAATAATAATTAAAATTATAATAAACCAATTATTATTATTATTGGTTATAATAATAACTTTCCTCCTTCCTCCTGATAGTTCCCTTCCCCCCATTGCGACATATTTTAGCTAATAAAAGCAGGACGGTCTGAATATTACAGCAAATATATATTTAGCGTAAATCCATGGAAATTAAAAGCAATAATGACATTATAACTCATTCCAGTACCGATATTCCTAGGCTACCGGGCTCCCCCCTAGGCTATCGGGCTCCCCCCTAGGCTATCGGGCTCCCCCCTAGGCTATCGGCCTCCCCACTAGGCTATCGGGCTCCCTCCTAGGCTATCGGGCTCCCCCCTAGGCTATCGACCTCCTCCCTAGGCTATCGGGCTCCCCCCTAGGCTATCGGGCTGCCCCCTAGGCTATCGGGCTTCCCCTAGGCTATCGGGCTTCCCCCCTAGGCTATCGGGCTCCCCCTAGGCTATCGGGCTACCCCTAGGCTATCGGGCTTCCCCTAGGCTACCGGGCTCCCCATAGGCTATCGGGCTACCCCTAGGCTATCGACCTCCCCCTAGGCTATCGGGCTCCCCATAGGCTATCGGGCTCCCCATAGGCTATCGGGCTCCCCCTAGGCTATCGGGCTACCCCTAGGCTATCGACCTCCCCCTAGGCTATCGGGCTCCCCCTAGGCTATCGGGCTGCCCCCTAGGCTATCGGGCTCCCCCTAGGCTATCGGGCTCCCCCCTAGGCTATCGGGCTGCCCCCTAGGCTATCGGGCTCCCCCTAGGCTACCGGGCTCCCCCCTAGGCTACCGGGCTCCCCCTAGGCTATCGGGCTCCCCCCGAGACTATCGACCTCCCCCCTAGGCTATCGGGCTCCCCCTAGGCTATCGACCTCCCCCCTAGGCTATCGGGCTCCTCCTAGGCTATCGACCTCCCCCTAGGCTATCGGGCTCCCCCTAGGCTACCGGGCTCCCCCTAGGCTATCGGGCTCCCCCCGAGACTATCGACCTCCCCCCTAGGCTATCGGGCTCCCCCCTAGGCTATCGGGCTCCCCCAAAGGCTATCGGGCTCCCCCTAGGCTATCGGGCTCCCCCCTAGGCTACCGGGCTCCCCCTAGGCTATCGGGCTCCCCCTAGGCTATCGGGCTTCCCCCCTAGGCTATCGGGCTCCCCCCCTAGGCTATCGGGCTCCCCCTAGGCTATCGGGCTCCCCCCTAGGCTATCGGGCTCCCCCCTAGGCTACCGGGCTCCCCCTAGGCTATCGGGCTCCCCCTAGGCTATCGGGCTCCCCCTAGGCTATCGGGCTGCCCCCTAGGCTATCGGGCTCCCCCTAGGCTATCGGGCTCCCCCCTAGGCTATCGGGCTGCCCCCTAGGCTATCGGGCTCCCCACTAGGCTATCGGGCTCCCCACTAGGCTATCGGCCTCCCCCCTAGGCTATCGGGCTCCCCACTAGGCTATCGGGCTGCCCCCTAGGCTATCGGGCTCCCCACTAGGCTATCGGGCTCCCCCTTGGCGGGCTGACAATGTCAACAAAGCCGCAGCTGACGTTTTGGTGGTGTAAGCGATCCTTTTATGTTGACAATAACATTACAAGCGGAAACGTCATTATACTTGAAGCTACAAAATGCTGCTGTGTAGTTGTCGACTGCATGGCAGCTAAAGTGGAAATAATACTATTTTGTTTAATTGTTTAATATAGTTTTAGAAACTAAATAAAGTTTGTTTCGCAGAATTTTTCGAATAATATTGTACATTTGATCGAGTGGATTGTGCGAGTATATTTAAATGAAATTGGTGATGGAGTATAATTGTTTTATAAAGTCATTTTGTCATCCTCTGGATTATATTGCAATTGGCTTCTTTTTATGCTGAAATTTATTTGAATTTATCATACATTCAGGACAAGAATATGATTATAGACAAAATTTATGTATAACATTTGATTATTTCAGACATACAACCCACACAGTCCCTAACACACACAGATAAAAGTCCCTAATATGACAAAGACCATTCTACAGGATGATAAGTCCCTAACATGACATAAGACCATTCTACAGGATGATAAGTCCCTAACATGACATAAGACCATTCTACAGGATGATAAGTCCCTAATATGACAGATCATTCTACAGGATGATAAGAATCTCTAATATGACATAAGACCATTCTACAGGATAAGAGTCCCTAATATGACAGAAGACCATTCTACAGGATGATAAGTCCCTAATATGACAGAAGACCATTCTACATGATGATAAGAGCCCTAACATGACAGAAGACCATTCTACAGGATGATAAGAGCCCTAACATGACAGAAGACCATTCTACAGCATGATAATAGTCCCAAATATGACAGAAGACATCATTATTCCTGAAGTGCTGGCATCACAATAAAGAGTTTTTCATCAAGAGGACGAAGGGTATTGGTGAGGTTTGAGAGTTCAGGGATAAAGGGAAGCCTAGCACAGTGTTTCTAGTGATGGAAGCTCGTTTGGGAGGTGTTGGACATAGGCGCCAGTGGACGTGCCATGGACACACACATAGGGTGACCTAATACCTTCTTCTGATGATGACCGACGCTAAACAACTTAATAGGTATCAACAACGTTGTCAGTAGATCTGAATACACTCTGCTCTGCGCCCTGCAGAGCTCAGACCTTCAGAGACAGCCCTGGGCAACGGACCTTACACACTCTAGCTAGCTCCTGGCCCGGTGTAGAAGATATATATATTTATAATAAACTAAGGAAAACCAACGGACGTTTGGTACTCCAATTCCTGCCCACTACCGAGTAACTACTGACCATCCCCGGTCAACAACAACCTAATCATTCTACAACATCAACCAGGTTTACAGAGGAATAATCGTTTCTTCGAGGATAGGCTTAGTTGATAACATTTATTGCAACTTACTGTCTCTATTTTCTTATTTTAATCCAATATTTGGCAATAAACCTAAACTTACCACGGGGTAGGCCTACTTCTCTACTATATACTCGACTGTTATCCATTAAACCAACACACACACACACACACACCAAGGCTGTTATAATATTATCCAAGAACTACATTAACATAAAACTTTGTGTAGAAAAGTTTGAGCTGCTGGCAGTAAACTTTAAATATTTAAGACAAGACTCCCGGGGAGAAGCCGTTCACTCACCACCATTAATAACGCAACCATTAAAATTTGCATTTTTACTTTAAAATTCTGGTGTGGTGAGCATGTGGCAAGAGTGGTGGTGGTGGTGGTGGTAGTGGTAGTGGTGGTGGTGAAGAGTCGTGGTCGTGGCGGTGGTGGTAGTTGTGGAAAGTCGTTGTGGTGGTGGTGGTGGTGGTGGTAGTGGTAGTGGTGAAGAGTCGTGGTCGTGGCGGTGGTGGTAGTTGTGGAAAGTCGTTGTGGTGGTGGTAGTGGTAGTGGTGAAGAGTCGTGGTCGTGGCGGAGAGTCTTGGTGGTAGTTGTGGAAAGTCGTTGTGGTGGTGCTGGTGGTGGTGGTAGTGGTTAAGAGTCGTGGTCGTAGGGATGGTGGTGGTAGTTGTTGTGGTGTTGGTGATAGTGGTGGTGGTAGTGTTGGTGGTGGTGACATACAGCATACGAAGGTCAATTTTCTAGCCCAAACGTTACAGCTGAGATCATTCTTGCTTACACGGTTCATGCAATGGTTCTTAGGGCAGAAGCCTCCTAGGTTATCTTGAGATGATTTCGGGGCTTAGCGTCCCCGCGGCCCGGTCCTCGACCAGGCCTCCTTTTTGTTACACATCCCCCCAGGAAGCAGCAGCCCGTAGCAGCTGTCTAACTCCCAGGTACCTATTTACTGCTAGGTAAGAGGGGCATCAGGGTGAAAGAAACATTTTGCCCATTTGTCGGATCGAACCCGGGACCTCAGGACTACGAATCCGAAGCGCTGTCCACCCAGCTGTCAGGCGCCCCTAGAGGGGTAGTGAAGTATTCGAGGTTACAAGATGGCAGCAAGGGGAGCCGGCCGGCCGAGTGGACAGCACACTGGACTTGTGATCCTGTGGTCCTGGGTTCGATTCCAGGCGCCGGCGAGAAACAATGGGCAGAGTTTCTTTCACCCTATGCCCCTGTTACCTAGCAGTAAAATAGGTACCTGGGTGTTAGCTGTCACGGGCTGCTTCCTGGTGGTGAAGGCCTGGTCGAGGACCGGGCCGCGGGGACACTAAAGCCCCGAAATCACCTCAAGATAACCTCAAGATAAGGGGCTGGAATTAGGAACCGGTTCATCCCTGACCATCATGCCCCCTCACAACCGAGCCAGAAGTAATCACAATCTCACAATCGCCGTTCACTACCATCTTAGCCGGCTGTCACAGGGAGACCACAATCACCAACTCACACAACAATAACATCACACATGTCACCATATTCCAGGTTTAACTTCCCATCTTTTCTTGGCTAAAATATACAAATCTCGTCTATCGTCTTATGGACGACCCCCAGTATGCATTGTTGCACTATGCAACACTTGCCTGCAATGGTGATGGCTTTAAAATGCCCTGCCATGAATTACCAACATACTCCCAAGGAGAAAAACAAATATATATTCCATTTACCAGTTTCAAAAGTCCAATACATATTTCTGGACAATTTATTTCGAGCGTTCTATACTAGTTTCCAAACAATTTACAAAGTGCAATATCTGGCTGTAGTATTAATTATTTCATATTTCTCCGTTGACTCTAAAAAATATGTGGCGTGTGGATATATATATATATATATATATATATATATATATATATATATATATATATATATATATATATATACATATATATATATATATATATATATATATATATATATATATATATATATATATATATATATATATATATATGTCGTACCTAGTAGCCAGAACTCACTTTTTGGCCTACTATGCAAGGCCAGATTTGCCTAATAAGCCAAGTTTTCATGAATTAATATATTTTCTCTATTTTTTTTCTTATGAAATGATAAAGCTACCCATTTCATTATGTATGAGGTCAATTTTTATTTATTGGAGTTAAAATTAACGTAGAAATATGGCCGAACCTAACCTAACCTATCTTTATAGGTTAGGTTAGGTTAGGTAGCCGAAAAAGTTAGGTTAGGTTAGGTTAGGTAGGTTAGGTAGTCGAAAAACAATTAATTCATGAAAACTTGGCCTATTAGGCAAATCGGGCCTTGCATAGTAGGCTGAGAAGTGCGTTCTGGCTACTAGGTACGACATATATATATATATATATATATATATATATATATATATATATATATATATATATATATATATATATATGTTGTGTTCACTTATAGTGTCACACCTGACACAGTGTGACCCCAGGGCGGTGTCACACCTGACACAGTGTGACCCCAGGGCGGTGTCATACTATAGTCACACTCTGACGAACAAGAACTAGTATGAACTTAACGAGCCAGCCGACAATTACTTGCTTCTAGGAACATAACGATTCTGTTCTCCGGGGAGCGTGAGAACTTGTCTTTACAAGCTTCTAACTGTCTTTGTACCAGCTTGTTGGTGTCAGCCTCCACCTCCCTCCCTCCTCCATCACATGGGTGGAGTCGCCCTCTGCTTCCTCCTCCTCCTCCAGGTCATGTATGGAGTCAGCCTTCACCAGGAGAATGTCCGCGACGTGATGTAATGATCTTCAAGCAGGAGATGGAGTCGGGTGTGGAGGCAGGACACAAAGTCGGGTCTGGAGGCAGAACACAGTCAGGTGTGGAGGCAGGACACAAAGTCAGGTGTGGAAGCAGGACACAAAGTCAGGTGTGGAAGCAGGACACAAAGTCAGGTGTGGAAGCAGGACACAAAGTCAGGTGTGGAGGCAGGACACAAAGTCAGGTGTGGAAGCAGGACACAAAGTCAGGTGTGGAGGCAGGACACAAAGTCAGGTGTTGAAGCAGGACACAAAGTCAGGTGTGGAAGCAGGACACAAAGTCAGGTGTGGAAGCAGGACACAAAGTCTGGGTTGTAAAGATACCATGGCTGGACACACAGAGCGGAAGTGACACAGGAGGTGCCAGAGTGTCTGTGTGTCCACCAGCTGGGTCGAACACTGAGTCATTGGCAGACATTCCTGGAACCCTGTGTGTGGCCTGGAAATGAAAATCGATGTGATGGGTGAGGCAGCAGCAGCGAGGACTCCAGCCAGTGATGAGGACCACCTCTCCTTCTTCGAGGACCACCTCTCCTTCGAGGACCACCTCTCCTCCTTCGAGGACCACCTCTCCTTCTTCGAGGACCACCTCTCCTTCTTCGAGGACCACCTCTCCTTCGAGGACCACCTCTCCTCCTTCGAGGACCACCTCTCCTTCTTCGAGGACCACCTCTCCTTCGAGGACCACCTCTCCTTCGAGGACCACCTCTCCTTCGAGGACCACATCTGCTTCTTCGAGGACCACCTCTCCTTCGAGGACCACTTCTCCTTCGAGGACCATCTCTCCTTCGAGGACCACCTCTCCTTCGAGGACCATCTCTCCTCCTTTGAGGACCACCTCTCCTTCTTCGAGGACCACCTCTCCTTCGAGGACCACCTCTCCTTCTTCGAGGACCATCTCTCCTTCGAGGACCACCTCTCCTTCGAGGACCACCTCTCCTTCTTCGAGGACCACCTCTCCTTCGAGGACCACTTCTCCTTCGAGGACCATCTCTCCTTCGAGGACCACCTCTCCTTCTTCGAGGACCACCTCTCCTTCGAGGACCATCTCTCCTCCTTCACTCGAGTAAGTTGACCTCCAGAGACGAGACTTGGCACGGGAGACATCTCCTGTCCACGAGGCTAACCATACCCCGTGCTTCTTGCCCAGCTCCTGTGCCAGGTAAGTTACGGGCTCACCATAGCCCGTGCTACTTGGAACTTGTTCCGAGTAGCTGAATCTATAACAACAACAAACAACGAGACTTGGGAGGCTGGAGGTGTAGCTCCTCACGAAGATTACTCGAGGTGAGTACACGTGTGTGTGCGTGTGTGTGGGTGTATGAGTATGTGAACATGTGTGTAATTACCTAAGTGTAGTTACAGAATGAGAGCTACGCTCGTGGTGTCCCGTCTTCCCAGTACTCTTTGTCGTATGAACATTTTTGTGGCCTCCACCACCTTCTCACTTAAATTAACTTGTTCCATCCGTAGAACTGATGCCTGTGGTACTCCCCTGGCAGCATTTCTCCAGTCAGATACATTGCTTCTAAGAAGTCCCAGCTGTGTCTGGGTACAAGTGACAGGATGAACAACCCAGCGGGTTTTCTTCCTATTGGGGAGTGTTGTACATGCTGACATGTATGTTGTGTACACATGCAGTACCCAGCTCTGGAACCCCACCCCCCCAAGGTTGCACCTCTAACCCCCCCCCCCCACCTTACTCTGTCATGAATAGTTGTTTCTTAATCCCTAAGCTTGTTAACTTAGTGATTATAGGAGGAGAGGGCTGTGTAGATGATGGGGTGGGGGGGGAGGGGTAGAGGTGAGGTAGTGTAGTAGGGGAGGGGGGTAGTGGTAGTGGGGGGGGAGGTAGGGTAAGGGGGAGAGAAGTATTAAGAGGAGGCTAATGGGCAAGATGATCAATGAAGACGATGAGTAATTAGGGAAGGAGAGGAATAAAGGGATAAAGAAGGAGAGAAATAAGGCTAGGAAGAAGAGAAGGAAGGAAAGGGGTGGGTGAAAGTGGGATGCAGCACCATGAAAGTGCTGCAGACTCTTGGAGTGGGCTGATGTAGGTTGCGTATAGTTATTCTGATGGCTTCTTTGTTTAGGTCTCTGAATGCTTTCCTTATATAGATTGCATTCTAGTTCATGGTAATGTTGGCGTTGTGGCCACTCTCAGATCCTTTGTGTTCTCTCTCTTACTCTTTATCTCTTATTTGTCTTGTACTAGGGGGGGGGGTTACCCGGCTGTTCCCGGTCGCTACCCACCTTGCCCACTCTCCCCCCCCCCTCTCTACGTCTCTTCTCTTCACCCTCTTCTACCACCCTCTTCATCTTCCCAGCCCCTCTGATCCTTCCCTCTCATCAAATATCTCTCTCTCTCTCTCTCTCTCTCTCTCTCTCTCTCCTCTCTCTCTCTCTCTCTCTCTCTC
>WNGS01017153.1:0-30593 GCA_020271785.1 Procambarus virginalis | reverse complement strand
TTTATTCAAATGTTTTAGCCTCATGAATTTATTTCATGGTTGTGGAGGCTAAAATTATGAAAGTTAGGCAAGAATTGATGTCAAAGTCGAAGGGCCTAATCGTTTATCCATTTGGAAACCAAACCAAAACTGAATAAACAGAATATATGCCTTAACTGTAGGCTGCGTCGTGAGTCTCCAGCTAGCCTGACCTCGCTTCATTCTTAAGGATAACCTTCATCACACACCATGGGAGTGCTGCTCTCCGTTATCTGTGGTGATGTTATACAGTAACAGGTGTATATATTATTTGCAAATTACTTAAAAACGCAGGTGTTTGTACTGACACTTTTTTATTATAAGTTTACTAACTAAAATTGCAAGTAACCTAGCCTAACTTAAGTTATATCAGCTAGCATTAATTACTGACTTAGACAACTTAGTAAGAAATGTTAATATATATCAAGGCGGTTTTATTATTTAAAGACTTAATAGTTCAAGAACTAGTTTACTATTGATCAGTTTGGGCTGTTGACCAGTATCTTAATTGCTTCTTATATATATAAATATAGCATTTTAAATAAGTAGCTAATATTGTCGGAAAAACGACACTATTTAGTAACATTTAATACAATAGACAGATAATATTGCTGCCGTTTTATACTTACAAATTAATTAATAGAAAATGAGATTGCAGTGGACAATTTGGCTGTAATGTCTGCGTCTTTATAATGGAATATATTTATGTGTGATGGTATCCTTACAAAGGAAATTCGAAACCCTTTGTTCTGTGCAGCCATTAGGTCATTTATATTGGCAAGTATGAGGTTCTTGCTGTTGATCTTCCAGAAGTTTTCGATTGCTGGAGAACAGATTTTGAATGACAAAATATTATTATTCCTCCAATGTTTTTAATGTATCGGTAGCTGGCTGTAGTGCCGCTAGTCCTGCTTGTGTGAGGTCAGCCAGTGGTTTAACCTGACTCTGATCGTCTGAGTGCAAAAATTATTTCCATAAAACTTACATGCTGCTGCAGTCCGTCCAGTAGAAGATTGGACTGAGCCGTCGGTGTAGACACAGTGCTCGTGAGAAATTTTCGATGGAGGAGGCAATTGTTACAAGTGTGGCAGCTTTGAGAAGAGCAAGATTCTCATTACCTTTCTTGGTGACAGGTGTGTATGATACTTGAATGGTGGGGTACAGATAGAGAGGAATATCAGAGACAGGTTAATTGTAATTAAAAGGAATGTTGAGTTTGATGAAATTGTAGTCATTGTTGCTCAGCCATTTATCATAAAAGGAGTGAGTTGGTATGTCGACACCAGTCAATAGGGTGTTAACAGCACTAAACAATTTGTCTCTGAACAATGCAGGAGATGTAGGGTCTCTCATGACTTTAAGGCAAAAGGTCGTGTTGACTTGCATGATTCTCTCTAGTATGGTTGGAAGCTGCATCCCTCATGTTGATGATTCTTGTGCATCTTGGGGCACCAGAATTATCCTCATGGCTTCATTCAGTACTACTTCAAGTTTGACCAACACAGAGGCGGGGAAGTTAATTAGGTGCAACGCATTATAATCAACTAGAGATCTAACAAACATAATATAGAATAATCTATCATATTTAATAACTGATAATCACAAATATTTAAAAGTTTTATCAAATCTACGGACTTTTGGTTGCATATTTCGTATCCACCAACTTTTCAACATATCCACCAAATTTTATATCACCCGGGGACGATTATAAGGCTAAACTTCGTTATCAACAGAGATGCGGTAAAGGACCTTGTGCACATGTATAAATATATTTACAAATATTGCCTAATAATTGCAAATAAACAGACAAAATAGTAATAATAATAATAATAATAATAATGAGAGCCTCACAAAATACCTACTGGCAAGTGCAGCTCTACTTGTCTACCGAAACAACACTTGACTTTGCAACTCTCTTACATTACTGCAATGCTTGGAGAGTCACATTGTAACATTACTCAACCAACCAACTAAGGAAGCAACCCATGGCAACCCATGCCATAACATCACTTAATGGCGATACCCCGGGTGTTGGCGATACCCCGGGTGTTGGCGATACCCCGGGTGTTGGCGATACCCCGGGTGTTGGCGATACCCCGGGTGTTGGCGACACCCCAGGTGTTGGCGACACCCCAGGTGTTGGCGATACCCCGGGTGTTGGCGATACCCCGGGTGTTGGCGACACCCGGGTGTTGGCGATACCCCGGGTGTTGGCGATACCCCGGGTGTTGGCGATACCCCGGGTGTTGGCGATACCCCGGGTGTTGGCGATACCCCGGTGTTGGCGACACTCCAGGTGTTGGCGATACCCCAGGTGTTGGCGACACCCCAGGTGTTGGCGACACCCCAGGTGTTGGCGACACCCCAGGTGTTGGCGATACCCCGGGTGTTGGCGATACCCCGGTGTTGGCGATACCCGGGTGTTGGCGATACCCCAGGTGTTGGCGACACCCCGGTGTTGGCGATACCCCGGGTGTTGGCGATACCCGGGTGTTGGCGATACCCCGGGTGTTGGCGATACCCCGGGTGTTGGCGATACCCCAGGTGTTGGCGACACCCCGGGTGTGGCGATACCATGGGTATATCACATACAGGTTAAGACAATAAATATATAAGCACATCAGTATCATAACTACTATGTACATCACTCCCCTATAACATTATAGTAAACACTCACCAAAATTGTTTTACCTAATTAAAGACTTCTCACTAATCATGAACTTGAAGCAATTACTATAAGCAATTAAATAATCAAAACGGCAGATCTTGGCAACTCACCCTCATGTAATCATCACACTTTTACGAGACTTCTTTATAAATACTCCACTTAAGAACAGACATTATCATCATTAATACTACATCATCAATCAATGTATGTCTTGCTGGTCACCGTGACAACCTAACCTTGTACATGTCTATGACACGCACTCGCTTTGTTTCTTATACTATTTAACGCACCCAAGCTGAGCTGCTCCGGGATTCACTAACTAAATGGCACTGTGAGGCGACATTTTATATTGGCATTTGGGTACTATTATACTATTGTAGTGGCTGTAGATCATTTAAATGTCAATATATGGCAACAGATGTTAACCACGAATTTGTCTTTGAAGGGACGCCAGGTTCAGTTGCAGCCCACAGGTGTCTACTCACTGGCAGACGCTGCATGTCACTGGCTGGCTCCACTTCCCCAGACTACCACCACACAGTAAATAATATCCAGTGGCAAGTCTTCTTCTCTACCACAAATTTCTTCAACTATAGCTGTCGGTGCTAATAGCAGGAGGAGATCCACACCACTTCATCTTACATGGCTTACCGGTTCATGGCGCAGGGAAGGAGTAATGACAACTTAACCATGTTTAACAGCATTTACTAAAACAATAAATATATGAAAAATTATTTTTTCTCAGGAAAGAGAATCTCGTAATTATGACTGAACTATGAGGTCTACTTTAATATAGATTTTCAATAGACTCGTCCAGCTTGACTCCTGGTAGCCTCGTCCAGCTTGACTCCTGGTAGCCTCGTCCAGCGTGACTCCTGGTAGCCTCGTCCAGCGTGACTCCTGGTAGCCTCGTCCAGCGTGACTCCTGGTAGCCTCGTCCAGTGTGACTCCTGGTAGCCTCGTCCAGCGTGACTCCTGGTAGCCTCGTCCAGTGTGACTCCTGGTAGCCTCGTCCAGCGTGACTCATGGTAGCCTCGTCCAGCGTGACTCCTGGTAGCCTCGTCCAGCGTGACTCCTGGTAGCCTCGTCCAGTGTGACTCCTGGTAGCCTCGTCCAGTGTGACTCCTGGTAGCCTCGTCTATAAAGTTTTTAAACAAATTCTCTTTGAAAATACTTTTCTGAGTAAATCACTCAAAAGCCACTTCTTGGTCAAATAAATAACACATATTAAATCGTGATAATAATATTGTCGGCAGAATCCTGTAAATGAATGCCAAACAAACCAACAAAATCACTCGCTCGCCAGCAAATATATGTGTATAAATGACCCTCACTGTTGCAGAAATTGAATTGCTGTATTATCATTATTATCTTATATTGTGCCATTGATATGTAATCACTCCTTGATCTTGATGATGACCAGACCACACACTAGAAGGTGAAGGGACGACGATGTTTCGGTCCGTCCTGGACCATTCTCAAGTCGATTGTGATCACTCCTTGATCTAATCCACAAATAATGTCTTAACAAATATAATTATTTGGTACATTAAATGCATGAATAAATAATAAAATATATGTAATACTGCAATATCAAGGAAAAGAATTGTCGAAGAGAAAGTCACCCTCCAACATCTCCTGTTCCTGCTATGAACTTCCAACCAATACATAACTCTCGTAATAATAGGGCTGATAGTCTTTAGTCCTGGTGCTGTGGCACAGCATTAGAATGGCCGCCACAAGCCGGGTACCAATACCGTTGTTGTTCTTCTTCTTGTAGATTCAGCTAATCGGAACAAAAAGGTCCAAGCAGCACAGACTATGGTGACCCCGTAGTGGACTTTCCGTTGCTTTCAAACTTTCTCTTATCTTTGATGTCTGTCCGATGACTTCTGGCATCAGCTCCGACGGTCAGTTCGCCGACGACCTCGGGAGGAGCCACACGTCCTCTTCCTAAGCTTAGACTTACAGTTCATCCTAACCTAAGACTTGCAGTTCGTGTGTTCTACAAAGCTCTACAGCCTGCGGACAAATTACAATTACCCCTGGAATGCATGTACCTGGCGCGCTAGACGCTGCTCCCAACCCGTCCTCTTAAAAATAACGTCGCTTTTCTCGTATGAGCTATGGCCAAAAGTGGACGTAATATGAAATGAAATAGACTTACAAAAGTGACGTACTGTCTTGTTTTCTGTTTGAGTCGTTCGGCCTACTCGGAAAGGTTAGGAGAGGAAGGTTTCAATTAACGTTTTTCCTAACGTTTTGAAACTTTATGAGAATTTCCTGCCCACCTAACCTACCCGAAGACCCTTAACTTACTGTTGTTGAAAAAAAAATCCCAAATTTATTTTCATGTTTTTTTTTCATTTTCAAAGTACGTCCACTTTCGGACATACGGGCAAACCGATAAAAGCGACGTTATTTTTAAGAGGACAGGCTGACGTGAAATACAGTAATCCTCAATACCACTATTACTGTCACTTAAACAAGGCCAATCCTTACCTGGATGCATGGGGCTTCAACCACTTGCCCCCAGCTGCTGCTGTTTGAATGATCTGGTTCTCACACAACCGCCAGGAGCTGTAAGCTTTGGCCTCCACTGCTCCACAAATTTTACTGTTACTCTAATGAGCCAGTTTTTCTATAACCGCCCGGGCTCTAACCTCAGGCCCATGTCACTAATAACACTGCAAATTCTACAGAGAAAGCACATTATCGTGATATATTAATGAGAAAATCTATAAGAAAATTCACAGAGCTCAAGCATGTTGCTGCTGTTGTCGTACACACGGCGCCTGGTGAAACAAGAGTTTCTCACGCTCTGAAACTCCATCTCGACTTCACACCACCTCAAGTTCCGTCTCTGTGGAAAGTCGCGGCTGCATCTGACGACTCCACATGAATTGTGCAACTCCCTGGTGCAGCATATCGCTCTTCCATGGTATACCTTTAATCTCGACACGAAGTCGTCCTTCTCGTCAGTGAAGACCTCTCACGTCAGGGCAATCTCACGGTCGCAGCAGCTTGCCAATTCTGAAAGCACAGCTCAGCCGAAACCGCTTACAACAAGATTAGCTCCTGGCGCCCACACTCATTGCTGGATACTACACTAATGGATGAGACTCGGGCATAAACTGACCAATCTCCTCACTTTCCTAGCAAGATGTCACTGACCTGTTTCGCGCTGATTGGTTCCTACAGGATAGGTCGTCTCGGTACACATGGCAACCTAGCGCCTTCAACTTCTAGAAGATTCTATATCATCAGGCACTAGGCGGGAAGATCTTCTTGACCCTCTGAGATCTTCTCACCATATAATCATCTCCTTAAAGTCACTTAATACATTCACACTGATTATACCTATAGTGTACCCAAATATCACACGTCGGCACAAACAAACAACTATCGAACAAGACCATCCTCATACAGGAGGGCCCCAGACCAGGCTCCACCTGGAGTCAGTGCACTCTACTAAAATGTTGCGGATATTGCACTAGTGAATAGTGCAATATCCGCAACAGTTCAACAGAAGAAATGTGGAGACCGTCTGGGATGTGGATGGACACACCGGCCGTAATGGTCAAGACTGGTGGAGGGTCAAACAGCAGGAGCTGGAGGAAAGTCTTCACTGGTTATGGTAGGACTGAAAGACTAGAGAACAGGGAACCAAACCCACACTTAAGGAAGGACAAACACATAAGAATGTGTACTCAGACAACTAGGCCCGAGACTGCCACTCCAGGCATCTGGCCGCGGTAAGGCTGGACAATGAGAGGTACAAGTTAGTGCACCATTTAAATGACATTTAAACATCTTCAGCTGGGAACCATAAAGCCTCATGTTTTAGTTGACGCTTTGCCTTTGGGACGGAAATTTTGTCTCGATGCTTCATACAGAGAAGCACAGAATGTATATATATAATATGGCCAATATATCTGCAGTTTCCCATCCTTACTTCTTAAGTATAGCCTTCGGCTATACTTAAGGTGTTACTGGTAGTGGTGTTCCGGTGTTACTGGTAGTGGTGTTCTGGTGTTACTGGTAGTGGTGTTCCGGTGTTACTGGTAGTGGTGTTCCGGTGTTACTGGTAGTGGTATTCTGGTGTTACTGGTAGTGGTGTTCCGGTGTTACTGGTAGTGGTATTCTGGTGTTACTGGTAGTGGTGTTCTGGTGTTACTGGTAGTGGTGTTCCGGTGTTACTGGTAGTGGTGTTCCGGTGTTACTGGTTGTGGTGTTCCGGTGTTACTGGTAGTGGTATTCTGGTGTTACTGGTAGTGGTGTTCCGGTGTTACTGGTAGTGGTATTCTGGTGTTACTGGTAGTGGTGTTCTGGTGTTACTGGTAGTGGTGTTCCGGTGTTACTGGTAGAGGTGTTCCGGTGTTACTGGTAGTTGTGTCCCGGTGTTACTGGTAGTGGTGTTTTGGTGTCACTGGTAGTGGTGTTCTGGTGTTCCGGTGTTACTGGTAGTGGTGTTCCGGTGTTACTGGTAGTGGTGTTCTGGTGTTACTGGTAGTGGTGTTCTGGTGTTACTGGTAGTGGTGTTCTGGTGTTACTGGTAGTGGTGTTACTGGTAGTGGTGTTCCGGTGTTACTGGTAGTGGTGTTCTGGTGTTACTGGTAGTGGTGTTACTGGTAGTGGTGTTCTGGTGTTACTGGTAGTGGTGTTCTGGTAGTGTGTTCTGGTGTTACTGGTAGTGGTGTTACTGGTAGTGGTGTTCCAGTGTTACTGGTAGTGGTGTTCCAGTGTTACTGGTAGTTGTGTCCCGGTGTTACTGGTAGTGGTGTTCCAGTGTTACTGGTAGTGGTGTTCTGGTGTTACTGGTAGTGGTGTTCTGGTGTTACTGGTAGTTGTGTTCTGGTGTTGCTGGTAGTGGTGTTCCGGTGTTACTGGTAGTGGTGTTCTAGTGTTACTGGTAGTGGTGTTCTGGTGTTGCTGGTAGTGGTGTTACTGGTGTTACTGGTAGTGGTGTTCCGGTGTTACTGGTAGTGGTGTTCCGGTGTTACTGGTAGTGGTGTTCTAGTGTTACTGGTAGTGGTGTTCCGGTGTTACTGGTAGTGGTGTTCTAGTGTTACTGGTAGTGGTGTTCTGGTGTTACTGGTAGTGGTGTTCCGGTGTTACTGGTAGTGGTGTTCCAGTGTTACTGGTAGTGGTGTTCTGGTGTTACTGGTAGTGGTGTTCTGGTGTTACTGGTAGTGGTGTTCCAGTGTTACTGGTAGTGGTGTTCCAGTGTTACTGGTAGTGGTGTTCCGGTGTTACTGGTAGTGGTGTTCCAGTGTTACTGGTAGTGGTGTTCTGGTGTTACTGGTAGTGGTGTTCCAGTGTTACTGGTAGTGGTGTTCCAGTGTTACTGGTAGTGGTGTTCCAGTGTTACTGGTAGTGGTGTTCCAGTGTTACTGGTAGTGGTGTTCCAGTGTTACTGGTAGTGGTGTTTCAGTGTTACTGGTAGTGGTGTTCCAGTGTTACTGGTAGTGGTGTTCCAGTGTTACTGGTAGTGGTGTTCCAGTGTTACTGGTAGTGGTGTTCCAGTGTTACTGGTAGTGGTGTTCCAGTGTTACTGGTAGTGGTGTTCTAGTGTTACTGGTAGTGGTGTTCTAGTGTTACTGGTAGTGGTGTTCTGGTGTTACTGGTAGTGGTGTTCCAGTGTTACTGGCAGTGGTGTTCTGGTGTTACTGGCAGTGGTGTTCCGGTGTTACTGGTAGTGGTGTTCCAGTGTTACTGGTAGTGGTGTTCTGGTGTTACTGGTAGTGATGTTCTGGTGTTACTGGTAGTGGTGTTCTGGTGTTACTGGTAGTGGTGTTCTGGTGTTACTGGTAGTGGTGTTCTGGTGTTACTGGTAGTTGTGTTCTGGTGTTACTGGTAGTGGTGTTCCAGTGTTACTGGTAGTGGTGTTACTGGTAGTGGTGTTCCAGTGTTACTGGTAGTGGTGTTCCAGTGTTACTGGTAGTGGTGTTACTGGTTGTGGTGTTCTGGTGTTACTGGTAGTGGTGTTCCAGTGTTACTGGTAGTGGTGTTCCAGTGTTACTGGTAGTGGTGTTTCAGTGTTACTGGTAGTGGTGTTCCAGTGTTACTGGTAGTGGTGTTCCAGTGTTACTGGTAGTGGTGTTCTGGTGTTACTGGTAGTGGTGTTCTGGTGTTGCTGGTAGTGGTGTTCCAGTGTTACTGGTAGTGGTGTTCTAGTGTTACTGGTAGTGGTGTTCCAGTGTTACTGGTAGTGGTGTTCCAGTGTTACTGGTAGTGGTGTTCTAGTGTTACTGGTAGTGGTGTTCCAGTGTTACTGGTAGTGGTGTTCCAGTGTTACTGGTAGTGGTGTTCTGGTGTTACTGGTAGTGGTGTTCCGGTGTTACTGGTAGTGGTGTTCCAGTGTTACTGGTAGTGGTGTTCTAGTGTTACTGGTAGTGGTGTTCTGGTGTTACTGGTAGTGGTGTTCTAGTGTTACTGGTAGTGGTGTTCTGGTGTTACTGGTAGTGGTGTTCCAGTGTTACTGGTAGTGGTGTTCTGGTGTTGCTGGTAGTGGTGTTCTGGTGTTACTGGTAGTGGTGTTCTAGTGTTACTGGTAGTGGTGTTCCGGTGTTACTGGTAGTGGTGTTCCGGTGTTACTGGTAGTGGTGTTCTGGTGTTGCTGGTAGTGGTGTTCCAGTGTTACTGGTAGTGGTGTTCTGGTGTTACTGGTAGTGGTGTTCCAGTGTTACTGGTAGTGGTGTTCTAGTGTTACTGGTAGTGGTGTTCCGGTGTTACTGGTAGTGGTGTTCCGGTGTTACTGGTAGTGGTGTTCTAGTGTTACTGGTAGTGGTGTTCTGGTGTTACTGGTAGTGGTGTTCCGGTGTTACTGGTAGTGGTGTTCTAGTGTTACTGGTAGTGGTGTTCTAGTGTTACTGGTAGTGGTGTTCTAGTGTTACTGGTAGTGGTGTTCTAGTGTTACTGGTAGTGGTGTTCTGGTGTCACTGGTAGTGGTGTTCTGGTGTTACTGGTAGTGGTGTTCTGGTGTTACTGGTAGTGGTGTTCCAGTGTTACTGGTAGTGGTGTTCTGGTGTTACTGGTAGTGGTGTTCTAGTGTTGCTGGTAGTGGTGTTCCGGTGTTACTGGTAGTGGTGTTCCGGTGTTACTGGTTGTGGTGTTCCGGTGTTACTGGTAGTGGTGTTCCAGTGTTACTGGTAGTGGTGTTCCAGTGTTACTGGTAGTGGTATTCTGGTGTTACTGGTAGTTGTGTCCCGGTGTTACTGGTAATGGTGTTCTGGTGTTACTGGTAGTGGTGTTCCAGTGTTACTGGTAGTGGTGTTCCAGTGTTACTGGTAGTGGTATTCCAGTGTTACTGGTAGTGGTGTTCCAGTGTTACTGGTAGTGGTGTTCCGGTGTTACTGGTAATGGTGTTCTGGTGTTACTGGTAGTGGTGTTCCGGTGTTACTGGTTGTGGTGTTCCGGTGTTACTGGTAGTGGTGTTGCTGGTAGTGGTGTTCCAGTGTTACTGGTAGTAGTGTTCTGGTGTTACTGGTAGTGGTGTTCCGGTGTTACTGGTAGTGGTGTTCTAGTGTTACTGGTAGTGGTGTTCTAGTGTTACTGGTTGTGGTGTTCTGGTGTTACTGGTAGTGGTGTTCTAGTGTTACTGGTAGTGGTGTTCCAGTGTTACTGGTAGTGGTGTTCTAGTGTTACTGGTAGTGGTGTTCTAGTGTTACTGGTAGTGGTGTTCCAGTGTTACTGGTAGTGGTGTTCTAGTGTTACTGGTAGTGGTGTTCCAGTGTTACTGGTAGTGGTGTTCCAGTGTTACTGGTAGTGGTGTTCTAGTGTTACTGGTAGTGGTGTTCCGGTGTTACTGGTAGTGGTGTTCTGGTGTTACTGGTAGTGGTGTTCTAGTGTTACTGGTAGTGGTGTTCCAGTGTTACTGGTAGTGGTGTTCTAGTGTTACTGGTAGTGGTGTTCTAGTGTTACTGGTAGTGGTGTTCCAGTGTTACTGGTAGTGGTGTTCTGGTGTTACTGGTAGTGGTGTTCCAGTGTTACTGGTAGTGGTGTTCCAGTGTTACTGGTAGTGGTGTTTCAGTGTTACTGGTAGTGGTGTTCCAGTGTTACTGGTAGTTGTGTTCTGGTGTTACTGGTAGTGGTGTTCCAGTGTTACTGGTAGTGGTGTTCCAGTGTTACTGGTAGTGGTGTTCCGGTGTTACTGGTAGTGGTGTTCCAGTGTTACTGGTAGTGGTGTTCCAGTGTTACTGGTAGTGGTGTTTCAGTGTTACTGGTAGTGGTGTTCCAGTGTTACTGGTAGTGGTGTTCCAGTGTTACTGGTAGTGGTGTTCCGGTGTTACTGGTAGTGGTGTTCCAGTGTTACTGGTAGTGGTGTTCTGGTGTTACTGGTAGTGGTGTTCCAGTGTTACTGGTAGTGGTGTTCTGGTGTTACTGGTAGTGGTGTTCCATTGTTACTAGTAGTGGTGTTCTAGTGTTACTGGTAGTGGTGTTCCAGTGTTACTGGTAGTGGTGTTCCAGTGTTACTGGTAGTGGTGTTCTAGTGTTACTGGTAGTGGTGTTCCAGTGTTACTGGTAGTGGTGTTCCAGTGTTACTGGTAGTGGTGTTCCAGTGTTACTGGTAGTGGTGTTCTGGTGTTACTGGTAGTGGTGTTCCAGTGTTACTGGTAGTGGTGTTCTGGTGTTACTGGTAGTGGTGTTCTGGTGTTACTGGTAGTGGTGTTCCATTGTTACTAGTAGTGGTGTTCCAGTGTTACTGGTAGTGGTGTTCTGGTGTTACTGGTAGTGGTGTTCCAGTGTTACTGGTAGTGGTGTTCCAGTGTTACTGGTAGTGGTATTCTGGTATTACTGGTAGTGGTGTTCCAGTGTTACTGGTAGTGGTGTTCCGGTGTTACTGGTAGTGGTGTTCTAGTGTTACTGGTAGTGGTGTTCCAGTGTTACTGGTAGTGGTGTTCCAGTGATACTGGTAGTGGTGTTCCAGTGATACTGGTAGTGGTGTTCCAGTGTTACTGGTAGTGGTGTTCCAGTGTTACTGGTAGTGGTGTTCTGGTGTTACTGGTAGTGGTGTTCCAGTGTTACTGGTAGTGGTGTTCTAGTGTTACTGGTAGTGGTGTTCCAGTGTTACTGGTAGTGGTGTCCCAGTGTTACTGGTAGTGGTGTTCCAGTGATACTGGTAGTGGTGTTCTGGTGTTACTGGTAGTGGTGTTCCAGTGTTACTGGTAGTGGTGTTCCGGTGTTACTGGTAGTGGTGTTCTGGTGTTGCTGGTAGTGGTGTTCCAGTGTTACTGGTAGTGGTGTTCCAGTGTTACTGGTAGTGGTGTTCCAGTGTTACTGGTAGTGGTGTTCCAGTGTTACTGGTAGTGGTGTTCTGGTGTTACTGGTAGTGGTGTTCCAGTGTTACTGGTAGTTGTGTTCTGGTGTTACTGGTAGTGGTGTTCCAGTGTTACTGGTAGTGGTGTTCTGGTGTTACTGGTAGTGGTGTTCTGGTGTTACTGGTAGTGGTGTTCTGGTGTTACTGGTAGTGGTGTTCTGGTGTTACTGGTAGTGGTGTTACTGGTAGTGGTGTTCTAGTGTTACTGGTAGTGGTGTTCTGGTGTTACTGGTAGTGGTGTTACTGGTAGTGGTGTTCCAGTGTTACTGGTAGTGGTGTTCCAGTGTTACTGGTAGTGGTGTTCCAGTGTTACTGGTAGTGGTGTTACTGGTAGTGGTGTTCTAGTGTTACTGGTAGTGGTGTTCCGGTGTTACTGGTAGTGGTGTTACTGGTAGTGGTGTTCTGGTGTTACTGGTAGTGGTGTTCCAGTGTTACTGGTAGTGGTGTTCCAGTGTTACTGGTAGTGGTGTTCCAGTGTTACTGGTAGTGGTGTTCCGGTGTTACTGGTAGTGGTGTTACTGGCAGTGGTGTTACTGGTAGTGGTGTTACTGGTAGTGGTGTTACTGGTAGTGGTGTTACTGATAGTGGTGTTCCAGTGTTACTGGTAGTGGTGTTACTGGTAGTGGTGTTACTGGTAGTGGTGTTACTGGTAGTGGTGTTACTGGTAGTGGTGTTACTGGTAGTGGTGTTCTGGTGTTACTGGTAGTGGTGTTACTGGTAGTGGTGTTACTGGTAGTGGTGTTACTGGTAGTGGTGTTACTGGTAGTGGTGTTACTGGTAGTGGTGTTCTGGTGTTACTGGTAGTGGTGTTACTGGTAGTGGTGTTACTGGTAGTGGTGTTACTGGTAGTGGTGTTACTGGTAGTGGTGTTACTGGTAGTGGTGTTACTGGTAGTGGTGTTACTGGTAGTGGTGTTCTGGTGTTACTGGTAGTGGTGTTACTGGTAGTGGTGTTACTGGTAGTGGTGTTACTGGTAGTGGTGTTACTGGTAGTGGTGTTCCAGTGTTACTGGTAGTGGTGTTACTGGTAGTGGTGTTACTGGTAGTGGTGTTCCAGTGTTACTGGTAGTGGTGTTACTGGTAGTGGTGTTCCAGTGTTACTGGTAGTGGTGTTCCAGTGTTACTGGTAGTGGTGTTCCAGTGTTACTGGTAGTGGTGTTACTGGTAGTGGTGTTCCAGTGTTACTGGTAGTGGTGTTACTGGTAGTGGTGTTACTGGTAGTGGTGTTACTGGTAGTGGTGTTCCAGTGTTACTGGTAGTGGTGTTACTGGTAGTGGTGTTACTGGTAGTGGTGTTACTGGTAGTGGTGTTCCAGTGTTACTGGTAGTGGTGTTCCAGTGTTACTGGTAGTGGTGTTACTGGTAGTGGTGTTACTGGTAGTGGTGTTACTAGTAGTGGTGTTACTGATAGTGGTGTTCCAGTGTTACTGGTAGTGGTGTTACTGGTAGTGGTGTTACTGGTAGTGGTGTTACTGGTAGTGGTGTTACTGGTAGTGGTGTTACTGGTAGTGGTGTTCCAGTGTTACTGGTAGTGGTGTTACTGGTAGTGGTGTTACTGGTAGTGGTGTTCCAGTGTTACTGGTAGTGGTGTTACTGGTAGTGGTGTTACTGGTAGTGGTGTTCCAGTGTTACTGGTAGTGGTGTTACTGGTAGTGGTGTTCCAGTGTTACTGGTAGTGGTGTTACTGGTAGTGGTGTTCCAGTGTTACTGGTAGTGGTGTTCCAGTGTTACTGGTAGTGGTGTTACTGGTAGTGGTGTTACTGGTAGTGGTGTTCCAGTGTTACTGGTAGTGGTGTTACTGGTAGTGGTGTTCCAGTGTTACTGGTAGTGGTGTTACTGGTAGTGGTGTTCCAGTGTTACTGGTAGTGGTGTTACTGGTAGTGGTGTTACTGGTAGTGGTGTTACTGGTAGTGGTGTTACTGATAGTGGTGTTCCAGTGTTACTGGTAGTGGTGTTACTGGTAGTGGTGTTACTGGTAGTGGTGTTCCAGTGTTACTGGTAGTGGTGTTACTGGTAGTGGTGTTACTGGTAGTGGTGTTCCAGTGTTACTGGTAGTGGTGTTACTGGTAGTGGTGTTACTGGTAGTGGTGTTCCAGTGTTACTGGTAGTGGTGTTACTGGCAGTGGTGTTACTGGTAGTGGTGTTACTGGTAGTGGTGTTACTGGTAGTGGTACCCTACTTGTTAAGAGCCATGGTGGGTCACCTGCGGACCTGTCCCAGGTAAAGTATTCCCAGGTAAAGTATTCCCAGGTAAAGTATTCCCAGGTAAAGTATTCCCAGGTAAAGTATTCCCAGGTAAAGTATTCCCTGGTAAAGTATTCCCAGGTAAAGTATTCCCAGGTAAAGTATTCCCAGGTAAAGTATTCCCAGGTAAAGTATTCCCAGGTAAAGTATTCCCTGGTAAAGTATTCCCAGGTAAAGTATTCCCAGGTAAAGTATTCCCTGGTAAAGTATTCCCAGGTAAAGTATTCCCAGGTAAAGTATTCCCTGGTAAAGTATTCCCAGGTAAAGTATTCCCAGGTAAAGTATTCCCTGGTAAAGTATTCCCTGGTAAAGTATTCCCTGGTAAAGTATTCCCAGGTAAAGTATTCCCTGGTAAAGTATTCCCTGGTAAAGTATTCCCTGGTAAAGTATTCCCAGGTAAAGTATTCCCTGGTAAAGTATTCCCAGGTAAAGTATTCCCTGGTAAAGTATTCCCAGGTAAAGTATTCCCAGGTAAAGTATTCCCTGGTAAAGTATTCCCTGGTAAAGTATTCCCAGGTAAAGTATTCCCTGGTAAAGTATTCCCTGGTAAAGTATTCCCTGGTAAAGTATTCCCTGGTAAAGTATTCCCTGGTAAAGTATTCCCAGGTAAAGTATTCCCAGGTAAAGTATTCCCAGGTAAAGTATTCCCAGGTAAAGTATTCCCAGGTAAAGTATTCCCTGGTAAAGTATTCCCTGGTAAAGTATTCCCTGGTAAAGTATTCCCAGGTAAAGTATTCCCAGGTAAAGTATTCCCAGGTAAAGTATTCCCAGGTAAAGTATTCCCAGGTAAAGTATTCCCTGGTAAAGTATTCCCTGGTAAAGTATTCCCAGGTAAAGTATTCCCTGGTAAAGTATTCCCTGGTAAAGTATTCCCTGGTAAAGTATTCCCTGGTAAAGTATTCCCAGGTAAAGTATTCCCAGGTAAAGTATTCCCAGGTAAAGTATTCCCAGGTAAAGTATTCCCTGGTAAAGTATTCCCTGGTAAAGTATTCCCAGGTAAAGTATTCCCTGGTAAAGTATTCCCAGGTAAAGTATTCCCAGGTAAAGTATTCCCAGGTAAAGTATCCCTGGTAAGGTATTCCCAGGTAAAGTATTCCCTGGTAAAGTATTCCCTGGTAAAGTATTCCCTGGTAAAGTATTCCCTGGTAAAGTATTCCCTGGTAAAGTATTCCCTGGTAAGTATTCCCAGGTAAAGTATTCCCTGGTAAAGTATTCCCTGGTAAAGTATTCCCAGGTAAAGTATTCCCAGGTAAAGTATTCCCAGGTAAAGTATTCCCTGGTAAGGTATTCCCAGGTAAAGTATTCCCAGGTAAAGTATTCCCAGGTAAAGTATTCCCTGGTAAGGTATTCCCAGGTAAAGTATCCCTGGTAAAGTATTCCCTGGTAAAGTATTCCCTGGTAAAGTATTCCCTGGTAAAGTATTCCCAGGTAAAGTATTCCCAGGTAAAGTATTCCCAGGTAAAGTATTCCCTGGTAAAGTATTCCCTGGTAAAGTATTACCTGGTAAAGTATTCCCTGGTAAAGTATTCCCAGGTAAAGTATTCCCAGGTAAAGTATTCCCAGGTAAGGTATTCCCAGGTAAGGTATTCCCAGGTAAAGTATTCCCAGGTAAAGTATTCCCAGATAAAGTATTCCCAGGTAAGGTATTCCCAGGTAAAGTATTCCCAGGTAAGGTATTCCCTGGTAAAGTATTCCCAGGTAAGGTATTCCCAGGTAAGGTATTCCAGGTAAGTATTCCCAGGTAAAGTATTCCCAGGTAAAGTATTCTCAGGTAAAGTATTCCCAGGTAAAGTATTCCCTGGTAAAGTATTCCAGGTAAAGTATTCCCTGGTAAAGTATTCCCAGGTAAAGTATTCCCAGGTAAAGTATTCCCAGGTAAAGTATTCCCAGGTAAAGTATTCCCTGGTAAAGTATTCCCAGGTAAAGTATTCCCTGGTAAAGTATTCCCAGGTAAAGTATTCCCAGGTAAAGTATTCCCAGGTAAGTATTCCCTGGTAAAGTATTCCCTGGTAAAGTATTCCCAGGTAAAGTATTCCCAGGTAAAGTATTCCTGGTAAAGTATTCCCAGGTAAAGTATTCCCTGGTAAAGTATTCCCAGGTAAAGTATTCCCAGGTAAAGTATTCCCAGGTAAAGTATTCCCAGGTAAAGTATTCCCAGGACCCAATAAAGGTAGAGTTACCGGAAACAGGTTCAGAGCCTCACAGTGGGTCCTGAAGGCTCCTGCTGGGTGATCTCTGGCCACAACACAAGTGTAACACCTGCCATTAAGTCATCAGTATTTTTGTAAAGATGATTGTACCATTTCTTACTGCTAACAACACTATAGCGTGGAGAAGGGTGGTAGTTCTCTGAGGCGTGGAGCCCCGGCCTCCACTGATTGATCTTATCGCGGCACAACCCTTAAATTTATCCCAGAATCCATCACTTGACCAAAACGGCTCCGGCCTCTTGCGGTTACACCCCTTTGGCGGGACCCTACACGGTGTGGCCCCTCCTGGTTAACTGTACCATACTGTCCCAACTGTACCATACTGTCACAACTGTAACATACTGTCACAACTGTACCATACTGTCACAACTGTACCATACTGTCACAACTGTATCATACTGTCACAACTGTAACATACTGTCACAACTGTACCATACTGTCACAACTGTAACATACTGTCACAACTGTACCATACTGTCCCAAATGTACCATACTGTCCCAACTGTACCATACTGTACCATACTGTCACAACTGTACCATACTGTCCCAACTGTATCATACTGTACCATACTGTCACAACTGTACCATACTGTCACAACTGTACCATACTGTACCATACTGTCACAACTGTACCATACTGTCCCAACTGTATCATACTGTACCATACTGTCACAACTGTACCATACTGTACCATACTGTCACAAACTCTACCATACTGTCACAACTCTACCATACTGTCACAACTGTACCATACTGTACCAACTGTACAAGCTGTACCATACTGTCCCAACTGTACCATGCTGTACCATACTGTACCAACTGTACCATACTGTCACAACTGTACCATACTGTCACAACTGTACCATACTGTACCAACTGTACCATGCTGTACCATACTGTCCCACTGTACCATGCTGTACCATACTGTACCAACTGTACCATACTGTCACAACTGTACCATACTGTCACAAACTGTACCATACTGTACCACTGTACCATGCTGTACCATACTGTCCCAACTGTACCATGCTGTACCATACTGTACCAACTGTACCATACTGTCACAACTGTACCATACTGTCACAACTGTACCATACTGTACCATACTGTCACAACTGTACCATACTGTACCATACTGTACCATACTGTCACAACTCTTCCATACTGTCACAACTGTACCATACTGTACCAACTGTACCATGCTGTACCATACTGTCCCAACTGTACCATGCTGTACCATACTGTCACAACTCTACCATACTGTCACAACTGTACCATACTGTCACACTGTACCATACTGTACCAACTGTACCATGCTGTACCATCTGTCCCAACTGTACTATGCTGTACCAGACTGTACCAACTGTACCATACTGTCACAACTGTACCATACTGTCACAACTCTACCATACTGTCACAACTGTACATACTGTACCAACTGTACCATGCTGTACCATACTGTCACAACTGTACCATGCTGTACCATACTGTCACAACTGTACCATACTGTACCATACTGTCACAACTGTACCATACTGTCACAACTGTACCATACTGTCACAACTGTACCATACTGTACCATACTGTCACAACTGTACCATACTGTACCATACTGTCACAACTGTACCATACTGTCCCAACTGTACCATGCTGTACCATACTGTCACAAGTACCATACTGTCACAACTGTACCATACTGTCCCAACTGTACCATGCTGTACCATACTGTCACAACTGTACCATACTGTCACAGCTGTACCATACTGTCACAACTGTACCATATTGTCACAACTGTACCATACTGTCACAACTGTACCATACTGTCAGTCAACTGTATCATACGTCACAACTGTACCATACTGTCACAACTGTACCATACTGTCACAGCTGTACCACACTGTCACAACTGTACCATACTGTCACACTGTACCATAATGTCCACAACTGTACCATACTGTCACAACTGTACATACTGTCACAACTGTACCATACTGTCACAACTGTACCATACTGTCACAACTGTACCATACTGTCACAACTGTACCATACTGTCACAACTGTACCATACTGTCACAACTGTACCATACTGTCACAACTGTACCATACTGTCACAACTGTACCATACTGTCACCCGACCATACGTCACAACTGGTCCTATTGGCACAACGTACCATACTGTCACAACTGTANCATTTCTGACACGTCCTTAATTTCGTCTCCACTCGCAGAGGACATAGGTCTTAAATGTCATGTACACCTTTGTAAGTGTGCAATCGACTGATTCTCCTTGGACGATCAGGGTAAGCAAGGCACTGATATTTTGAGTGTTACTCTTTATATAACAACAATTTCGGAAACCTGTTGCACCTGTACGATTTTCCTTCTTGGTGCAGCTGTTAATATAGACTTTGATGGAGACAGAATATGTGCTTACACTGCCGAGCTTCCATTTGAAAAGTAGATTTGAGGTTAAGGTTTTGGGTTTACGGTCTGGTCTAATTCAGTCTTATCAGATGTTGCTTGAGAATCTCTTCTTGTGGTTTAATTTTGCCACGTGTCTCTATGTGGCTAACAACTGACTCTAGACCATAATAGATTTCTTGTAGTAATAAATATTACTTCGGCAACGTGAACAGAGTTTGTCTAGAAAGTCACCAAGGATTTTCTTTGGGCTATTAGTTCCAGTGTCCATACATCTCCATTTACATTAGCTTCTGTACTAAGTGATTTTATTAAGGCGTCTACTTCTAGACTGAAACTTGCAGTGTTGTAGTAGTTTTGCTTGGTGGAAGTAAATCCAATAATTTATAAAAGCGATCTCTTAATTGACATCTCTGCTTCACAATAGTTTTCCTTTAATTGTTGTAAAGCCACATGATAATTCTCTTCTGTATGATGTAAATTTGCAATTACTGCTATTGCTTTACACTTGAATAGTCCCTTTTATTAAACGAACTTGGTAAACTTAGTGACCAAGGTGTGGAATTAATGCACCAAACGATTTCCCAAAAATATTCCTAATTTCGTCGTCCCAATCTTCAAAAATAGGTAATTTAACTGTTGCCTATTTATCAGTGGATGAGGCTGCAGTGGTGACACTGCTGTGGCGGCTGTGGTGACACTACTGTGGTGGCTGTGGTGACACTACTGTGGCGGCTGTGGTGACACTACTGTGGCGGCTGTGGTGACACTGCTGTGGCGGCTGTGGTGACACTACTGTGGCGGCTGTGGTGACACTGCTGTGGCGGCTGTGGTGACACTACTGTGGCGGCTGTGGTGACACTACTGTGGCGGCTGTGGTGACACTACTGTGGCGGCTGTGGTGACACTACTGTGGCGGCTGTGGTGACACTACTGTGGCGGCTGTGGTGACACTACTGTGGCGGCTGTGGTGACACTACTGCGGCGGCTGTGGTGACACTACTGTGGCGGCTGTGGTGACACTACTGTGGCGGCTGTGGTGACACTGCTGTGGCGGCTGTGGTGACACTACTGTGGCGGCTGTGGTGACACTACTGTGGCGGCTGTGGTGACACTACTGTGGCGGCTGTGGTGACACTACTGTGGCGGCTGTGGTGACACTGCTGTGGCGGCTGTGGTGACACTACTGTGGCGGCTGTGGTGACACTACTGTGGCGGCTGTGGTGACACTACTGTGGCGGCTGTGGTGACACTACTGTGGCGGCTGTGGTGACACTACTGTGGCGGCTGTGGTGACACTACTGTGGCGGCTGTGGCTGCTGTGGTGACACTACTGTGGCGGCTGTGGCTGCTGTGGTGACACTACTGTGGCGGCTGTGGTGACACTACTGTGGTGACACTGCTGTGGCGGCTGTGGTGACACTACTGTGGCGGCTGTGGTGACACTACTGTGGCGGCTGTGGTGACACTACTGTGGTGACACTGCTGTGGCGGCTGTGGTGACACTACTGTGGCGGCTGTGGTGACACTACTGTGGTGACACTACTGTGGCGGCTGTGGTGACACTACTGTGGCGGCTGTGGTGACACTACTGTGGCGGCTGTGGTGACACTACTGTGGCGGCTGTGGTGACACTACTGTGGCGGCTGTGGTGACACTACTGTGGCGGCTGTGGTGACACTACTGTGGCGGCTGTGGTGACACTACTGTGGCGGCTGTGGTGACACTACTGTGGTGACACTACTGTGGCGGCTGTGGTGACACTACTGTGGCGGCTGTGGTGACACTACTGTGGCGGCTGTGGTGACACTACTCGATGGAGTCTGTCACCAAGATTTGACTTATGAGTGCGCCTGTCATTACCGCTCTAGAGTGTGGGGTTAACAGTACTGTTCAAAGCCAAGAGAGCAACACGTGTACCAAATCCACAACAGCAATGAAAAATGAATTAAATTATATAAAATGTACTATTTAGTATAAGACACAACTCAATGCTAATTATCCCACCAGTTGTAAGGGTCTGTATATATATTCGTTAAGTGTAAGCAGGTGTTATATGCTTTTTCTTAAAATAGTTCTTAAAAATACTAATACTACTAGTAGTAGTGTAAAGTAATAATGAAATTCGTACTCGTATATGTGAGGTTTGCTTGTAATGAGCACTGAGTCTAGCTTGTGTAATCTGACACAAAAGTAGTGCATTAGTTTAATTATTTTAAATGTTTTTGCACATAGTACCATCAAATTTATTCAATTGTTATAGCCTCATGAATTTTTTTCATGGTTGTGGAGGCTAAAATTATGAAAGTTAGGCAAGAATTGATATAAAAATCGAAGGGCCTAATCGTTTATCCATTTGGAAACCAAACCAAAACTGAATAAATAGAATATATGCCTTAACTGTAGGCTGCGTTGTGAGTCTCCAGCTAGCCTGACCTGCCTTAACTGTAGGCTGCGTCGTGAGTCCCCAGCTAGCCTGACCTGCCTTAACTGTAGGCTGCGTCGTGAGTCTCCAGCTAGCCTGATCTGCCTTAACTGTATGCTGCGTCGTGAGTCTCCAGCTAGCCTGATCTGCCTTAACTGTAGGCTGCGTCGTGAGTCTCCAGCTAGCCTGACCTGCCTTAACTGTATGCTGCGTCGTGAGTCTCCAGCTAGCCTGACCTGCCTTAACTGTAGGCTGCGTCGTGAGTCTCCAGCTAGCCTGACCTGCCTCAACCGTAGGCTGCGTCGTGAGTCTCCAGCTAGCCTGACCTGCCTTAACTGTAGGCTGCGTCGTGAGTCTCCAGCTAGCCTGACCTCGCTTCATTGTTAAGGCTAACCTTCACCACACACCTTGTGAGTGCTGTTCTCCATTACCTGTGGTGAGGCTATACAACAACAGCTCTCTATATTATTGGCAAATTACTTAAAAACGCAGGTGTTTGTAATGACACTTTTTTATACGTTAACTAACTACAATTGTAAGTAAGCTAGCCTAACTTAAGTTATATCCGCTAGCATTAATTGACTGACTTAGACAACTTAGTAAGAAATGTTATTATATATCAAGGCGGTTTTATTATTTCAAGACTTAATAGTTCAAGAACTAGTTTACTATTGATCAGTTTGGGCTGTTGACTAGTATCTTAATTGCTTCTTATGTATATAAATATAGCATTTTAAATTAGTAGGTAATATTATCGGAAAAACGACACTATTTAGTAACATTTAATACAATAGACAGATAAATTAATTAATAGAAAATGAGATTGCAGTGGAAATTTCCTCGGAAGAAAACGGGGATATTATTTTCACAGCAGAGATGGGGATATCTAATTCAACTTCATCTTTGTTTCACGCCAATTTGGCTGCAATGTCTGTGTCGTTATAATAGGATATATTTATGTGTGATGGTATCCATACAAAGGAGATTCGAAACCCTTTGTTCTGTGCAGCGATTAGGTCATTTATAATTGCTTGTATGAGGTTCTTGCTGTTGATCTTCCAGAAGTTTTCGATTGCTGGAGAACAGATTTTGAATGACAAAATATTATTATTCCTCCAATGTTTTTAATGTATCGGTAGCTGGTGTAGTGCCGCTAGTTCTGTTTGTGTGAGGTCAGCAAGTTGTTTAACCTGACACTGACAGTCTGAGTGCAAATATTATTTCTATAAAACCTACATGCTGCTGCAGTCCGTCCAGTAGAGGATTGGACTGAGCCGTCGGTGTAGACACAGTGCTCGTGAGATCTTAAATTTTCGATGGAGGAGTCAATTGTTACAAGTGTGGCAGCTTTGAGAAGAGCAAGATTCTCATTACCTTTCTTGGTGACAGGTGTGTATGATACTTGAATGGGGGTACAGGTAAAGAGGAATATTAGAGACAGGTTAATTGTAATTAAAAGAATGTTGAGTTTGATGAAATTGTAGTCATTTTTTGCTCAGCCATTTATCATAAAAGGAGTGAGTTGGTATGTCGGCACCAGTCAATAGGGTGTTAACAGCACTAAATAATTGTCTCTGAACAGTGCAGATGTAGGGTCTCTCATGACTTTAAGGCAAAAGGTCGTGTTGACTTGCATGATTCTCTCTAGTATGGTTGGAAGCTGCATCCCTCATGTTGATGATTCTTGTGCATCTTGGGGCACCAAGAATTATCCTCATGGCTTCATTCAGTAATGCTTCAAGTTTGACCAACACAGAGGCGGGAAAGTTAATTAGGTGCAACGCATTATAATCAACTAGAGATCTAACAAACATTATATAAAATAATCTGTCATATTTAATAACTGATATCACATTTTTTTTATTAATACATGAGGTACATCTGCATTAGTGCAGCTACCCTAGACTATATGAAGTGGAGTTCAGTGTGTCAAAAAAGCTGATGCTAAAAAGATCCCCATCACACAGGATGGTTAGTCATACAGAGGCATGTGATAAGCAGTCTGCACTGGCAAACTCCGGGTGCATTTTGAGGATATCATCAACACAAGATTGAATAAGGCAGCAGTGGTAATAAAAGTCCCCATCTCGCAGGATGGTTAGTCATATAGGGCCATATGTTTAGTAGCCTGCACTGGCAAATTTTGGGAACACTCTGAGGATATCTTCAAGAATACGAGAGTGAATAAAGTAATTGCAAAGCTCCAGGTACCTCATGCCAACTGGTCTGAAAGGTCTAATAACTGGGCATTCAGTGATGTAGTGCGGGAGATCGTGCCGTAGTTCCTGCTCACAGAGTTTGCAACTGGAGTGCTCAGGATTGGGAGATCCGTCACCTGCAGCCACCTGCCACAGGTAACGGTAACCCAACCTGATCCTTGCAACCACTGTGTCGCACAGTCTGGTGGACGTTTTGTGCTGCCCATAGATATAGGTTTCAGATCTGAACAAATCATAACTTTTATACTAGCACTTTCAGAACATTTAAAAGTTTATCAAATCTACGGACTTTTGGTTGCATATTCGTATCCACCAAATTTTATATCCACCCTGGGACGATTATAAGGCTAAACTTCATTATCAACAGAGATGCGGTAAAGGAACTTGTGCACATGTATAAATATATTTACAAATATTGACTAATAATCGCAAATAAACAGACAAAATAGTAATAATAATGAGAGCCTCACAAAATACCTACTGGCAAGTGCAGCTCTACTTGTCTACCGAAACAACACTTGATTTTGCAACTCTCTTACATTACTTGCAATGCTTGGAGAGTCACATTGTAACAATTACTCAACCAAGCAACTAAGGAAGCAACCCCATGGCAACCCATGCCGTAACATCACTTAACACATACAGGTTAAGACAATAAATATATAAGCACATCAGTATCATAACTACTATGTACATCACTCCCCTATAATATTATAGTAAACACTCACCAAAATTGTTTTACCTAATTAAAGACTTCTCACTAATCATGAACTTGAAGCAATTACTATAAGCAATTATAATAAATCAAAACTGCAGATCTTGGCAACTCATCCTCATGTAATCATCACACTTTTACGAGACTTCTTTATAAAATACTCTACTTAAGAACAAACATTATCATCATTAATAGTACATCATCAATCAATGTATGTAAGCCAATTACCTCACCTCAAGATCTGTGTTACACAGACAGATGGAATCCTTGCTGGTCACCGTGACAACCTAATCTTGTACATGTCTGTGACACGCACTCTCTTTGTTTCTTGTACTATTTAACGCACCCAAACTGAGCTGCTCCGGGATTCACTAACTAAATGGCACTGTGAGGCGACATTTTATATTGGCATTTGGGTACTATTATACTATTGTAGTGGCTGTAGATCATTTAAATGTCAATATATGGCAACAGATGTTAACCACGAATTTGTCTTTGAAGGGACGCCAGGTCCAGTTGCAGCCCACAGATGTCTACTCACTGGCAGACGCTGCATGTCACTGGCTGGCTCCACTTCCCCAGACTACCACCACTGAGTAAATAATATCCAGTGGTAACTCTTCTTGTCTACCACAAATTTCTTCAACTATAGCTGTCGGTGGTAAAAGCAGGACATCCACACCACTTCACCTTACATGGCTTACCGGTTCATGGCGCAGAGAAGGAGTAATGACAACTTAACCATGTTTAACAGCATTTACTAAAACAATAAATATATGAAAAAATATTTTTTCTCAGGAAAGAGAATCTCGTAATTATGACTGAACTATGAGGTCTACTTTAATATAGATGTTCAATAGCCTCGTCCAGCTTGACTCCTGGTAGCCTCGTCCAGCGTGACTCCTGGTAGCCTCGTCCAGCGTGACTCCTGGTAGCCTCGTCCAGTGTGACTCCTGGTAGCCTCGTCCAGCGTGACTCCTGGTAGCCTCGTCCAGCGTGACTCCTGGTAGCCTCGTCCAGTGTGACTCCTGGTAGCCTCGTCCAGCGTGACTCCTGGTAGCCTCGTCCAGCGTGACTCCTGGTAGCCTCGTCCAGCGTGACTCCTGGTAGCCTCGTCCAGCGTGACTCCTGGTAGCCTCGTTCAGTGTGACTCCTGGTAGCCTCGTCCAGTGTGACTCCTGGTAGCCTCGTCCAGTGTGACTCCTGGTAGCCTCGTCCAGTGTGACTCCTGGTAGCCTCGTCCAGTGTGACTCCTGGTAGCCTCGTCTATAAAGTTTTTAAACAAATTCTCTTTGAAAATACTTTTCTGAGTAAATCACTCAAAAGCCACTTCTTGGTCAAATAAATAACACATATTAAATCGTGATAATAATATTGTCGGCAGAATCCTGTAAATGAATGCCAAACAAACCAACAAAATCACTCGCTCGCCAGCAAATATATGTGTATAAATGACCCTCACTGTTGCAGAAATTGAATTGCTGTATTATCATTATTATCTAATATTGTGCCATTGATATGTAATCACTCCTTGATCTTGATGATGACCAGACCACACACTAGAAGGTGAAGGGACGACGATGTTTCGGTCCGTCCTGGACCATTCTCAAGTCGATTGTGATCACTCCTTGATCTAATCCACAAATAATGTCTTAACAAATATAATTATTTGGTACATTAAATGCATGAATAAATAATAAAATATATGTAATACTGCAATATCAAGGAAAAGAATTGTCGAAGAGAAAGTCACCCTCCAACATCTCCTGTCCCTGCTATGAACTTCCAACCAATAAATAACTTCCGTAATAATAGGGCTGATAGTCTTTAGTCCTGGTGCTGTGGCACAGCATTAGAATGGCCGCCACAAGCCGGGTACCAATAAATTCTACCGTTGTTGTTCTTTTTCTTGTAGATTCAGCTAATCGGAACAAAAGGTCCAAGCAGCACAGACTATGGTGAGCCCGTAGTGGACTTTCCGTTGCTTTCAAACTAACGTGGTATCGCCACCAAAACAAAATATAAATCTCACCAAATTTCTCTTATCTTTGATGTCTGTCCGATGACTTCTGGCATCAGCTCCGACGGTCAGTTCGCCGACGACCTCGGGAGGAGCCACACGTCCTCTTCCTAAGCTTAGACTTACAGTTCATCGTAACCTAAGACTTGCAGTTCGTGTGTTCTACAAAGCTCTACAGCCTGCGGACAAATTACAATTACCCCTGGAATGCATGTACCTGGCGCGCTAGACGCTGCTCCCAACCCGTCCTCTTAAAAATAACGTCGCTTTTCTCGTATGAGCTATGGCCAAAAGTGGACGTAATATGAAATGAAATATACTTACAAAAGTGACGTACTGTCTTGTTTTCTGTTTGAGTCGTTCGGCCTACTCGGAAAGGTTAGGAGAGGAAGGTTTCAATTAACGTTTTTCATAACGTTTTGAAACTTTATGAGAATTTCCTGCCCACCTAACCTACCCGAAGACCCTTAACTTACTGTTGTTGAAAAAAAAATCCCAAATTTATTTTCATGTTTTTTTTCATTTTCAAAGCACGTCCACTTTCGGACATACGGGCAAACCGATAAAAGCGACGTTATTTTTAAGAGGACAGGCTGACGTGAAATACAGTAATCCTCAATACCACTATTACTGTCACTTAAACAAGGCCAATCCTTACCTGGATGCATGGGGCTTCAACCACTTGCCCCCAGCTGCTGCTGTTTGAATGATCTGGTTCTCACACAACCGCCAGGAGCTGTAAGCTTTGGCCTCCACTGCTCCACAAATTTTACTGTTACTCTAATGAGCCAGTTTTTATATAACCGCCCGGGCTCTAACCTCAGGCCCATGTCACTAATAACACTGCAAATTCTACAGAGAAAGCACATTATCGTGATATATTAATGAGAAAATCTATAAGAAAATTCACAGAGCTCAAGCATGTTGCTGCTGTTGTCGTACACACGGCGCCTGGTGAAACAAGAGTTTCTCACGCTCTGAAACTCCATCTCGACTTCACACCACCTCAAGTTCCGTCTTTGTGGAAAGTCGCGGCTGCATCTGACGACTCCACATGAATTGTGCAACTCCCTGGTGCAGCATATCGCTCTTCCATGGTATACATTTAATCTCGACACGAAGTCGTCCTTCTCGTCAGTGAAGACCTCTCACGTCAGGGCAATCTCACGGTCGCAGCAGCTTGCCAATTCTGAAAGCACAGCTCAGCCGAAACCGCTTACAACAAGATTAGCTCCTGGCGCCCACACTCATTGCTGGATACTACACTAATGGATGAGACTCGGGCCTAAACTGACCAATCTCCTCACTTTCCTAGCAAGATGTCACTGACCTGTTTCGCGCTGATTGGTTCCTACAGGATAGGTCGTCTCGGTACACATGGCAACCTAGCGCCTTCAACTTCTAGAAGATCAGGCACTAGGCGGGAAGATCTTCTTGACCCTCTGAGATCTTCTCACCATATAATCATCTCCTTAAAGACACTTAATAAATTCACACTGATCCTACCTATAGTGTACCCAAATATCACACGTCGGCACAAACAAATAAACAGCTATCGAACAAGACCATCCTCATACAGGAGGGCCCCAGACCAGGCTCCACCTGGAGTCATTGCACTCCACTAAAATGTTGCGGATATTGCACTAGTGAATAGTGCAATATCCGCAACAGTTCAACAGAAGAAATGTGGAGACCGTCTGGGATGTGGATGGACACACCGGCTGTAATGGTCAAGACTGGCGGAGGGTCAAACAGCAGGAGCTGGAGGAAAGTCTTCACTGGTTATGGTAGGACTGAAAGACTAGAGAACAGGGAACCAAACCCACACATAAGGAAGGACAAACACATAAGAATGTGTACTCAGACAACTAGGCCCGAGACTGCCACTCCAGGCATCTGGCCGCGGTAAGGCTGGACAATGAGAGGTACAAGTTACTGCACCATTTAAATGACATTTAAACAGATCTTCAGCTGGGAACCATAAAGCCTCATGTTTTAGTTGACGCTTTGCCTTTGGGACGGAAATTTTGTCTCGATGCTTCATACAGAGAAGCACAGAATGTATATATATAATATGGCCAATATATCTGCAGTTTCCCATCCTTACTTCTTAAGTATAGCCTTCGGCAGTTTTCCTTAATTCAAAGCGGTGACGTGATTACTGGATATATAGAGACGTGGCGATGAGATAATAGGCTTTCTGTTGTTTAATTTTTGTGTCAATCTTCAACTAATTCCCAGGAAAAATTCGAATACAAAATTGTTTTCTTCAAAAATGTTTTTGAAATGTAATCTTTGAAGAGTCACCGTATTACGTGACTATTCTAGTGTTACTGGTAGTGGTGTTCCGGTGTTACTGGTAGTGGTATTCTGGTGTTACTGGTAGTGGTGTTCTGGTGTTACTGGTAGTGGTGTTCCGGTGTTACTGGTAGTTGTGTTCTGGTGTTACTGGTAGTGGTGTTCCGGTGTTACTGGTAGTTGTGTTCCGGTGTTACTGGTAGTTGTGTCCCAGTGTTACTGGTAGTGGTGTTCTGGTGTTACTGGTAGTGGTGTTCTGGTGTTACTGGTAGTGGTGTTTTGGTGTTACTGGTAGTGGTGTTCTGGTGTTACTGGTAGTGGTGTTCTGGTGTTACTGGTAGTGGTGTTCTGGTGTTACTGGTAGTGGTGTTCTGGTGTTACTGGTAGTGGTGTTCTGGTGTTACTGGTAGTGGTGTTCTGGTGTTACTGGTAGTGGTGTTCTGGTGTTACTGGTAGTGGTGTTCTAGTGTTACTGGTAGTGGTGTTCTGGTGTTACTGGTAGTGGTGTTCTAGTGTTACTGGTAGTGGTGTTCTGGTGTTACTGGTAGTGGTGTTCCAGTGTTACTGGTAGTGGTGTTCTGGTGTTACTGGTAGTGGTGTTCCAGTGTTACTGGTAGTGGTGTTCTGGTGTTACTGGTAGTGGTGTTCTAGTGTTACTGGTAGTGGTGTTCTGGTGTTACTGGTAGTGGTGTTCTAGTGTTACTGGTAGTGGTGTTCCAGTGTTTACTGGTAGTGGTGTTCTAGTGTTACTGGTAGTGGTGTTCTAGTGTTACTGGTAGTGGTGTTCTAGTGTTACTGGTAGTGGTGTTCTGGTGTTACTGGTAGTGGTGTTCCAGTGTTACTGGTAGTGGTGTTCCGGTGTTACTGGTAGTGGTGTTCCAGTGTTACTGGTAGTGGTGTTCCGGTGTTACTGGTAGTGGTGTTCCAGTGTTACTGGTAGTGGTGTTCTGGTGTTACTGGTAGTGGTGTTCCAGTGTTACTGGTAGTGGTGTTCTGGTGTTACTGGTAGTGGTGTTCTAGTGTTACTGGTAGTGGTGTTACTGGTAGTGGTGTTCTGTGTTACTGGTAGTGGTGTTCCAGTGTTACTGGTAGTGGTGTTCCAGTGTTACTGGTAGTGGTGTTCCAGTGTTACTGGTAGTGGTGTTCCAGTGTTACTGGTAGTGGTGTTCTGGTGTTACTGGTAGTGGTGTTCTAGTGTTACTGGTAGTGGTGTTCCAGTGTTACTGGTAGTGGTGTTCCGTGTTACTGGTAGTGGTGTTCTGTGTTACTGGTAGTGGTGTTCCAGTGTTACTGGTAGTGGTGTTCTGGTGTTACTGGTAGTGGTGTTCCAGTGTTACTGGTAGTGGTGTTCTGGTGTTACTGGTAGTGGTGTTCCAGTGTTACTGGTAGTGGTGTTCTGGTGTTACTGGTAGTGGTGTTCTAGTGTTACTGGTAGTGTGTTCTGGTGTTACTGGTAGTGGTGTTCTAGTGTTACTGGTAGTGGTGTTCCAGTGTTACTGGTAGTGGTGTTCTGGTGTTACTGGTAGTGGTGTTCCAGTGTTACTGGTAGTGGTGTTCCAGTGTTACTGGTAGTGGTGTTCCAGTGTTACTGGTAGTGGTGTTCCAGTGTTACTGGTAGTGGTGTTCTAGTGTTACTGGTAGTGGTGTTTCTAGTGTTACTGGTAGTGGTGTTCTAGTGTTACTGGTAGTGTTCTGGTGTTACTGGTAGTGGTGTTCTAGTGTTACTGGTAGTGTGTTCTAGTGTTACTGGTAGTGGTGTTCTAGTGTTACTGGTAGTGTGTTTCTGGTGTTACTGGTAGTGGTGTTCTAGTGTTACTGGTAGTGGTGTTCTAGTGTTACTGGTAGTGGTGTTCTGGTGTTACTGGTAGTGGTGTTCTAGTGTTACTGGTAGTGGTGTTCTGGTGTTACTGGTAGTGGTGTTCTGGTGTTTACTGGTAGTGGTGTTGTAGTGTTACTGGTAGTGGTGTTCTAGTGTTACTGGTAGTGGTGTTCTGGTGTTACTGGTAGTGGTGTTCTAGTGTTACTGGTAGTGGTGTTC
>WNGS01017152.1:0-16513 GCA_020271785.1 Procambarus virginalis | reverse complement strand
TGTTAAAATAAAATAAATAAATATGTTTATTCAGGAAAGGTACATACATAGAGAGATTTTACATAAGTGGATCGATTTATAGATAGAGCTAGTACATACAATGCCTAAAGCCACTATTACGCAATGCGTTTCGGGCAAGAAAACATTAATATCTAAAACTTAATACTAATTGAACAAAAAGAATAAAATGTTTTGAGAACAGATACAAATAAAGGTACAAAAAAAGGGGGGGAACATGACTGAAAAGCAGCACAAATACAATATGTAGACAAACAGCGTTGAATAAAAAAAAAAAATAAGACATGGGTTGACAATAGAGGGGTAAGGTAGGTTACAGGGAGTTTATCAGGTAGTGTTTAGTTTAATCTTAAACTGGTTGAGAGAGGTACAGTCTTTAACATGGTTGGGAAGGTCATTCCACATTCTGGGTCCCTTGATTTGTAGAGCATTTCTAGTTTGGTTAAGTCGTACTCTTGGAATATCAAAACTGTATTTATTTCTGGTGTGGTGCTCATGGGTTCTGTTACAGCTTTCAATGAAGCTTTTGAGGTCAGGATTGGCATTACAGTTCAGCGTTTTATATATGTATAATACACATGAGAGAATGTGCAGTGACTTAATATCTAACATATTGAGAGATTTGAGTAGGGGTACCGAGTGATGTCTGGGGCCAGAGTTGGATATTGTCCTAATAGCAGCTTTGTGTTGAGTAATTAGAGGACGTAAATGATTTTGGGTAGTAGAACCCCAAGCACAAATACCATAGTTGAGATATGGATAGATGAGGGAGTAATAGAGAGTCACCAGGGCAGGGCGGGGTACATAATATCTGATCTTAGAAAGAATGCCAACAGTTTTTGAACTTTTTTTGATATATTTAGAATGTCCCTGGAAATTAAGCTTGTGATCAATGAGAACGCCAAGGAATTTGCCATCTAATTTGTTACAAATTTGGGTATTGTTAATCTTGAGATTTATTTGGTTAGAGGATTTATTGCCAAACAGAATAGAAAGTTTTGTCAATGTTAAGGGTGAGTTGTTGGCAGTTAGCCAAAGATGGACTTTATTAAGCTCGGTATTACTGTGGCATTTAGAGCAAGGGGGTCAGGACTGGAGTAAATGAAGGTTGTGTCGTCAGCAAATAGAATTGGTCTAAGGTGTTGGGAGGCATTTGGAAGGTCATTAATGTAGATGAGAAAGAGGAGAGGGCCAAGTATACTGCCCTGAGGAACACCAATGTGATGGGTAGGGTAGGAGAAATTGAATTGTTCACAGAAACATACTGGAGTCTGTCAGTAAGGTAAGATTTGAGGTATTGCAGGGAGAGTCCTCTGACTCCATAATGATGTAATTTAAGAAGAAGGTTTTGGTGGTTCACAGTGTCAAAAGCCTTACGCAGGTCCACAAATAACCAACAGGGAACTCATTTTTATCAAGAGCTGCATGAATTAAGTTAATCATACTAATAAGTGCATCGTTAGTGCTTTTTTTAGGTCTGAAGCCATATTGGCAAGAGCTAAGTATATTGTGCTTGGCTAGATAAGAGTAAAGCTGCTTGTAGATTAGTTTTTCAAAATTTTTGATAAGTTAGGCAGGATTGAAATAGGTCTGTAGTTGTTAACATCAGTGAGATCACCACATTTGTGGACAGGGGTTACTCTCGCTTTTTTAGAATATCTGGGAAGGTTTGGAGTTCAAGTGACTTGTTGAAGAGCAATGTAATTGCAGGGCTAAGGATCTGGAGGCTTTTTGTAAATTAATGTCGGAATCTCCTCAAGGGCACTAGACTTGGTTTTAAGGGAAAGGATTATCTCATTGACATCAGTGGAATTAGTAGGCTTTAGGTACAGAGACTGTGGATAGTTACCTGTAAGGTAGTCCTTAACCTCAGTACTGGAAGAAGGAATATCATTTGCAAGGGATGACCCAATGGAAGAGAAGAACCTATTGAACTCAATAGCAGAATCAGATGCTGAAAGCTGACCATCGTTATTTGACAGGAGTGTTGGTTTGTTGTTTAAAATCTTCTTTGATCCCAAGATTTGTGAAATTGTGCTCCAAGTTTTTTTAATGTTGCTCTTTATTTGGGTAAATTTATCTTCGTAGTATTTAGTTTTGGCTCGTCTAATTATCTTAGATAGCAGTAAAGAGTAATTCTTTGAGAATTCTTTAGAGACGGTTCCTAGCCTATACTTCTTCTCAAGGTCATGTTTTTATTAATGGATTTAAGTATTCCCTTTGTAAGCCAGGGATTGTTAAGCCTTTTGGTAGTGACTTGTTTTGTAAGCATAGGACAGTGGGTGTTATAAAGGCTTAGAGTTTTTTGAAGAAAAGATTGTACTGCTAGGTTGATGTCCCCTATGTTACCTAACTCTGACTCCCAGTTGACATTATCAGCAGCAGTTATAAAATTGCCTATAGCAGATTCATTGTGCAGCCTAAAACTTATCTCCCTTGACTCTAGAGGTGGTTTGTTAATGTTAGTTAAGAGAAATGTGGGGTAATGGTCTGTAGTACTGTCGGTGATTATACCTGAAGTAAGCGGAGAGGTTATGTTGGTCCAGATGTGATCTAGAGTCGTGGCAGTACTATCAGTGATTCTGGTAGGTCTAGTGATTAAGGGTATGAGGAAGCAGGAATTCATACAGTTGAGGAAGCTAACAGTAGTAGGGTGCTCAGGCTCGCAGAGGTCAATATTAAAGTCCCCTGCGATAATTAGATGGTTTTTGTTAAGTCTGTTATCGAGTATTAGATTTCTAAGGTTTGAATTGAATTCGGGCACATCAGTGTTAGGAATCCTATAGACTGCTCCCACAGACAGGATAGATTCGGTACCCTTTACTCTGAAACTGGCGAAGATATACTCCCCACAGCAGTCTCTAGTTCTAATTACTTTTAAGCATGTTAGTTCATGATGGTAGTAAAGAGCAGTACCACCACCTCTCTGAGTTTGACGACAGTTGTGAATTGCCAAGTAGTTAGGCATGTTAAAGAGTTGAGTAGTATCCTCTTTCAACCATGTTTCAGTAAGTACAATAAAAGTGAATTTGTTGTCAATAGTTTCAATTAAGGCACTAACATCATCGAAGTGTTTACCTAGGGATCTAACATTTAAGTTGATTACAGAGATATTGTGATTATGTGATAATACATTGTTTACATCATTTGCTGTAAAATATCTGCAGTTCAGATCATTAAAGTGATGATTGTCATAGATAGTGGATAAGAGGTTTAGTTCAGGGTCTAAACTTGCCTGCATAATAAGGATGGTTGCAGGAATACAAGGCAGGAATGGCAAATTACAAAAAAGAATTAAGACATAAAAGGGAAAATATATATAAAACAAGTCTATACAACACAAACAAAATGAACAAAAAAAAGAACAAAAAATGAGGTAGCTTACAGGTACTCTCAGGTACACTAGCTGTAAGTAAATAATTTCCATAAATGAGACACAGGCAAAGCCAGTGGTACAATGGAGTAAGAGAGGATGGCGAGGCTAGGCAACCTTAGTAATAAATGAAATCAGAGAAAAGTTGAGTAATAAACATAGGTTAATTTAAGCTAAGGATTATTTACTAAAAGTAGTAAGTTATGACCGTATACTTAAGAGGCATGAAGATATAATTAAGCACTCGGTTAATTGTGCCCAGAAAATGACTAGTAGAAGGTAAATTAAAAATTAATTTAAAAAGTGAAACAAAAAGAAATTAGGATACCTAGCCCGCACTACGTGACAAGGGGATTAATTATGTTGACTCATTGGGAGCGCTAATAAAGTTAGACAGACCACATTGGTTGAGGAAGGTGTTGAGGTTATCCTCATTAGTAATTGTAAACATTTTACCTGTTGATGTTTTCCTAACTTTAATCAAGCCATCTCTAACGAAGCACTGATGAATCGCGTCTGGGTTTTGATGACGGATTTGACGCAGGCGGTAGAGGAGGTGCTGTCTTTTTCTAGTCAAGCACTCGTTTATGTAAATTCCCTTTTTTTGGGACGCAGCTGTTTGGACAAGATGAGATTTAGTGGACTGGGAGGCCAATTTCAGTCGAATTTTGCGCTGGTTGTGTCCAGATGGGTTAGTTTTGCCTACTCTGTAGGCAGCAATAATGTCAGTTTTGTCTAGATTGACCTGCAATTCTTGTTTTAAGAGATTCTGAACAATTTCAGTACACTTTTCACCTTCGCGTTCAATTGGAATAGCTTGGGACGACACAACTACAGAATCAAGCAGCTTTTGCTGATCTTGTTCATCCTGGGTGACGGAACGTTGGGCGGATAAAGTATTGATACTTGCAGTCATTTTGCTGAGAGCTTCCTCTTGTTTTTTTATGGTTTCATCAGATTTCAGACGAATGTTTTCCTCACGGAGACCATTCAAGTCATGCTGGAGTTGATCACGGCTAGCCCTTAAGTTTCTATTATCATCCTGGAGGAGGGTTATTTCTTGCTGTTGTTGCTGGAGGTTCGAACAGTTGGCTTGATTTTCGGATTGAAGACTCAAGATGATCGTATTTTGAGCCTCAAGGACTGAGCACAACTTTTTGAACCATTGGTTATCAGCCCAGTTATGGAACTCCGGTGAGGGACCAGAAGCACGCTTGAATCTCGTAAACAGTGATGCGAGAGTGGCAGCAGGGGAGGGTTGAGAGGACAACCCTCCCTGGCTCAATGGGGTGGAGGGGAGGGAGGCACCATCGCCACAGACCCCAGAGCTTCCAGAGGGAGAAACACGTTGACTGGCACTATTTGTCGGGATGGATGCCTTGTTAGGGGCTTTGTTGATCTTATTTACCTGTACAGTCTTGTTCCTGGGAGACATGATAGGTAGAGGATGACTGGAGTATTTGTTGTGGTGGAAACTTGCGGCAGGCAGCGCGGTGGTGAGCAGAGGCGACACGGGTACTCACACAGAGAGGATTGTTTTGAATTTAGTTTGCGTCGGAATGAGTCGATTTGGGTTGGTTACTTTGATTGTGCTATGACATGCTTGGACTCCACGTACTTAGCTGCCTGTGGGTGGTGGTCTACATCATCTGGCGGTAGTTTAAGGGCTGAAATACAGCGTAGATTGAGGAGCGTAGATAGCGTGTACTGGCGGCAAGTGTGACAATAATACTAATAATGTCAATGATGGTTTTAATGTCAATAATAATGTCAACAATAATGTCAATAATGTCAAATTTGGTTTTGGACGATGGTACTCTAGCCGGTTCCCCAGCCTCACTCTTGGATGACATAAGAATAATTCAGGAGCAAGGAGCAATTTGCCTAGGCCTTACCCTGAACTCTTCCAAGTGCGAAATAACCTCCACCAACCAGCACATAATAGAGCAAATAAAGGTTGTTTTGTCTGACATTCATACAACCAACCCTGAGGACAGCACACTCCTAGGTGCTCCTCTTGGAAGGAATGCCATCGACGAGGTCCTTGGTAAGAAGATCACTGACCTGAAGAGGATGAACGAGAGGATTGAAGACATCGATGCTCATGATGCACTTTACCTCATCACCAGATGCTTGTCCCTCCCCAGGCTGACCTACTTTCTAAGATGTTCGCCGTCTTTTAACAATATTAAATTAGAAGAGTACGACAGCTTGCTAAAATCAACACTAGAAAAACCTTTCAATATTTCCCTCAGCAACTTACAGTGGAAACAGGCCTCCCTTCCTGTCAGACTCGGGGGCCTTGGCGTGCACACAGCAACACAAATTGCTGTACCAGCGTTCCTGTCCTCTTCAGTGGGGTCTGACAACTTGGTGAAGGATCCTACCTGAGCACCTAGTTCAACAGGCAGGGGTACATGGTCCCAGCTTCACAGACTGCACAACCAAATGGGTCTCTCTCGCAGGACCAGCACCCCAACCACCGCCTTCTGAAGCCCATAAGCAATCCAGCTGGGATCGCTCCATTGCCGACCAAGAAACGGCGACTTTGCTAGAAGCTGCGACAACACCACATGACACTACCCGACTTAGAGCTGTAGCAGCTCCCCATACAGGTGATTTCCTATTAGCAACCCCAATGTCAGCAACCGGCACCTGTCTCACACCGCAGGCCCTCCGAATTGCCATGGCTCTCCGCCTCGCTGCCCCAATCCACACCAAATACAGGTGTATTTGTGGCGAGGCAGAGGCCGACAGGTACGGACGGCATGGCCTTCTCTGCCAAAGGACAGAAGGATGGCATGCAAGACACGGTGATGTCAATGACATTATTAAGAGAAGCCTTACCACAGTCGGTTATCCAGCAGAGAGAGAGAGCGCCCCATTACCTAATGTCCCACAACTCTGATGAGCCTGTCGGTCGCCCAGACGGAATCACGGTGAACCCCTGGAAGAATGGTAGACAGTTGGTGTGGGACTACACTTGCATTTCAACTTTAGCCAATACCTATGTTGACTTCAGTGCTACTGTTACGACCCTGGGTTCTTCAGTTGGAAACCAGAGGTCAAATTTGAGCTAAATAAACTATCTTATAGTATTGGACGCATTGCGAGCTGCATCTGTTCGTATCTTCCCTGCCAGATGTAAGACAATTCTTCTTGCTCACAAAGCATTCAGACTCTTGAGCTTGTTGTGGATTAAGTAACATTGTTATAAGATTAACTATCCTTAGAACGAGTAAAGTAACATTATGAGGCATAGGGGCAGATGTTTTAATGTGTATAGCTGCACGATCAATTAGGCTCTTCCCGGCACCACACAATGCGGGAGGCTGATCTGAGCTGAAGCGTCCTTCTGGCCTGAGCTGGCGTAGTGTGGACAGGATCCTCCTACCTTCCTCCTCGAGATCTTGATCATTCCCTAGACTGACCTTGTTGTGTAGCCAAGTAGTCAGCACTGCTTATAGTTTATTTGGGGGCCGGGCCTTTTAGTATCAACCCCTGCTTGATACTCTTAATACCTACTATTGCCCCTACATCCATATAACACTAGGCCCCATAGTACAGCATCACACTTTATATTATAACAAGTGCTTGGCCAGTCCGGGAGCAACTTTATTATTGTAAAAAAATAGATTTTTGAGTGCCAAAACTAAAAATTCATGTTTTCCGCAGAACGGTTGTGTGCTTGCCTAGCGTCCAGCTCATCTGGTGAAGGACATTCTTTGCACTGACTGGACACCCAGCTGGATCCCTTCACGATTAAGGTTAGTGTGGCCTTGTGTTAGGGGCCATGCAAATTTTTGTTTTTTTTTCCAATTTTTATTTTTAAATTTTTTCTGTGGCTAGGAGCTAAAATTATTAGTGATGGCATCTGAAATGCAGGAACTAGCAATGGAGCCTTCATTGGTAGAGATAAAGAAACTTACCAAGTCTAAGTTAGTATTGTTAGGCAAGGAATTTGGCCTAGAATTAAATGCCGCAAATAAAAAGTGGACTTTGGTGAATGAAATAGTACAACATTGTATCGATGAAGGACTATTGGCAAGTGATACTCCATTATGCCAGCCTAGCCAAGCAGAAAGTGCAGCTCATACACACAGAAGAGTTAGCTCTAGAGTTAGCAAAAATAAAATTAGAGGAGCAAAGACTCAAATCCGAGGAGGCTAGAATTAGAGCGAATGCCAACTGGACCTCCACCTGCCGGGGATTCAAACCCCAGGCATTATGAGAAAAAGCATAACTTGCCTGAATTTTCAGAGTCGGATCCTGAAAGGTTTTTCAACCATTTTCAGAGATTGGCCCTGTCCATGACCTGGCCAAAGGAAGAGTGGGTAAAAATCCTACAGGGAAGACTTAGGGGTAAAGCCCAAGATATTTTTATTAATATGCCTGACGACGAGTGTTTTGAATATGATAAAGTCAGGGAACGAATTTTGAGGGCGTATGAAATTACTCCTGAAGCTCACCGCCAAGCTTATCGCAACCTTAGGCCTACTCACAACCAACCGTTCACTGAATTTGCTAATGATCAAATTAGATTGTTTGATAAATGGGTTCGCTCGGCTAAAGCCGAAACATACGAGGAACTGAAAAATGTAATTTTAAGGGAACAGTTTATAGATAGTATGCCAGATAATGTAGCACAGTATATTAGAGGAAGGGTAGAGGTAGATTCTAAAATAGGGGATTTGGCCAAGATGGCAGAAAACTACCAGTTGGCGGGCAAAAGGCCCAATAAAAATAATTTTACCCCACAGAGTAGCAAAACTTATACCCACAGCCAGTCCAGACCAGCTCATTCTAACCCTTTACCTAATGCACCTTCTGTTTCAGACATAACTAACCCTGTTAAATTGTCTAGCCCCACGACACCTAAGAGTGAACCGAAGGGTAATTCTGTTAGTAATGTCTCTTCTCCCCAACGTATCTGTGGTCACTGTAAACGTCCAAACCACAATATTAGCCGTTGTTGGTAACTGTACCCGGAAAAAAGACCCAATGCTCTCATTGTGACACAGGGCTTGAGGGTTAGGGAGTAAGACCTCCAACCCACAGTGGTTGGATCTGCTTACCCCATTCTTATCGAAAGGGAGACTACTTTTGTCTGAGGGTTCTTCCTGGAGGGACGTGGTGATCTTCCGAGACACCGGTGCCATCCAGACTTTAATTTTAGAGAGTGCTTTGCAAGGTGCCAACACTCTCGACACTGGAGAGGTGGTACTGGTCGAGGGTGTCACTAGTGATACTCGAGCAGTACCCCTTGTGACGATAATCTCTTCCAAGAGATTTAGCCTGCTCTTCCCTATATACATCACGTTCCCAGCAACATTAAAGATACGTTTTACAGTAGCTTAAACATATATATCAAGACAGCCACACGCACCTGCGCTCCCCCCTCCCCCCACTCCTGCACACCTGGTCTCCGCGCCGACCCTTTTACTGCTGCAGTCCCAGTCTCAAACTAATGAGTTGTCGGCCTCCCTGCATTCTCATTGGCCGTTCGAGAACACGCCACTCCAGCCCTGCACCAACCACGTTCCATGCCAAGGCAACGTCGGGGTCGACTGGCAGTACCACCATCAGAATATATCTTGTGCTCTGGCTGATAACATCTAGTTGACTCACCTTGAGTGATCAAATAGTGGTTGTTAGCTTGCTCATATATTCCCAGCACTATTTTTATATTAACCATTATAGTATGTCATTTATCCTCCCGTTAACGTAATTCATTTTTATGTTTAGTTATTTTTCACTTGTTATCTTGCACATTATTCAGCCAAGGTATTGTCTTTATTTAAGTTTGTTTTCTAGCATAATTAAAGGTCATTGTTTATTATTTTTCGTGTCTCTTCCCTTACCTTACCACAGATTATCAGACAAGCAGTCATTCTTTTTTTCCTTTTTTTTTGTTTTACTTTATTATGTGGCCCGGCTTTGACATCTGCCAGTGGAAGACTGCCGAACACCATACTCCACTACTTTACCGTCACATCTTTACCGTCAGGTTGGATCTGCTTACCCCATTCTTATCGAAAGGGAGACTACTTTTGTCAGAGGGTTCTTCCTGGAGGGACGTGGTGATCTTCCGAGACACCGGTGCCATCCAGACTTTAATTTTAGAGAGTGCTTTGCAAGGTGCCAACACTCTCGACACTGGAGAGGTGGTACTGGTCGAGGGTGTCACTAGTGATACTCGAGCAGTACCCCTCCATAAGGTTACCCTGGAATCTGATTTCCACACGGGTGTTTGTACAGTTGGAGTCACTTCGTACCTACCTTTCCCTAATGTTGATGTAATATTGGGTAATGATTTAGCCGGGGATAAGGTAGGGGACTCCAGACTGCCTATTATGTTGCCTACCCCTAAGGCTTGCCTGGATCCACCCGCCGCAGAGGATAATGTTGTGTACCCTGCGTGCGTGGTGACCAGGTCTATGGGACTTAAATGTAAGGGCAGCCCTGTGCTTGCCAAGGTGGTAAATCCCGAGGACACGAGGGACTTTCCGAGTGGTGAAAGCCCAGTGGACCTTGCAGACACATTCATGGCCCGACTCGATGATGTGGCCGAGGACATTGTGGAGAGCCTGCCACTGCCGCATACCGAGAGTAGTGAGGAGGTGGAGAACACTGTTGAGCCTCGGCCAATGGCATCTGACCAAGGCCTGGATGCCTCCTTGAGTGAGTTACAGAAAGCTGACCCCAGTCTTACATATTGTCTTGAGGCAGCCGTCTCTATGGAGGGAATTGTAGACGCAGCAACTGGGTACTACTACAATGATCGGATTTTGATGAGAAAATGGAGACCACAGAGTGCTCCCTTGTCAAATGAGTGGGAGGTAGTCCACCAGGTTATGTTGCCGACCTGCTATAGAGAGTGAGTTTTGTCAGCTGCCCATGATGATCCTATGGGGGGACATCAAGGCATTAATATTACTTATCGCAAAATCTGCAAGTATTTTTTCTGGCCCAAGCTGAAAAGCGATGTGGCAAAATTTTTAATGCATGTATTGCTTGTCAACTTGTTGGGAAACCAAACCAGACTCCACCTAAAGCTCCTCTAAGGCCTATTGTCGTGCCGGAGGAACCATTTTCTCATGTGGTAATGGTCTGTGTTGGTCCATTACCTAGAACTAAGTCTGGTAATATTTACCTAATCACGATGATGTGTATCACGACTCGTTACCCATTGGCTTTTGCTGTATGGAACATCCGAGCAAAGACTGTTGTTGCTCGTATGTTGCAATTTTTTTTCCACTTTTGGACTGCCTCGGGTCGTGCAAACTGACAATGGTACTAACTTCAAGTCTGATACTTTTGAACAATTTTGTAAGGACCATGGAATAACTCATAAGGTTTCCAGCCCATACCATCCGCAGAGTCAGGGGGTAACTGAACGGTTCCATCTAACTCTGAAGCAGATGTTGAAGACATCGTGCGAGAGTTCCCATACCTTCTGGGATGAGAACTTGTCGTATGTTTTGTTTGCTGCTAGGGAGGGGTTGCAAAGTTCACTGGGTTGTTCTCCTTTTGAGTTAGTCTTTGGCCATAAAGTTCGTGGACCCTTGCAAATGTTACAGGAGAATCTGTTAGGGAACGTAACGTTAACCGAAGGTTCGGCTTTCTTTGCGCAACACCACCAGAGACTCAACGACTGCAAGGCTGCTGCACTAAAGTATCTTGGGAAGGCCCAAGAGAATATGAAAGAACGAAACGATGCTAAGGCTAAGTTGTGAGTATTTCAGCCTGGTGACCCTGTCCTGGTATTAAAGCCTCGACTAGGGAGCACTATGTCCCACAAGTACGAAGGCCCGTACATGGTGACAGAAAAGACTGGGGACCTCACGTACGAAGTGAGACACTCTGACAAGCGTAACCAGGTAATGCTCGTACACGTGAATCGGCTGAAGAAGTTCCAGGGCCCCAGGCCCATTGCACTAACTAATATTTCCATTTCCAGTGAGGGAGGGGATGATTGTTCTGGGGACCCAACTAATCTCATTCTCAATAATTCTAGTTCTGTGAATGCTGTGGAGGAGGGACTGTCCCATTTGCAGATGTCCCAACGTGACGAGATGCAGTCGTTGCTTGACAAATTCTCCAGTCTGTTCGGGGAGGTCCCGACCGAGACTGATGCCATTTACCATGATGTCAAGTTGACGGACTACACCCCCATTCGCCTTCAACCCTATCGGATGAGTCCGGAAAAGAAGGCCATCGTACGGAAGGAGGTCGATTTCTTGCTCCAGCACGGCCTCATCAGGCCGAGCCAGGGCTCTTGGTGCTCGCCCTGCCTTTTGGTCCCCAAACCAGATCGCTCCTGGCGATTATGCACCGACTACCGGCAGCTCAACAAGGTGACCATTGTGGACGCCTATCCGTTGCCACGTCTCGAGGACTGCATCAATGAAATCGGGAACGCCACGTATGTCTCGAAATTTGATCTCTCAAGGGGGTACTATCAAATCCCGCTCACTGAACGTGCTAAACAACTAACTGCGTTTGTGACACCCGAGGGTGTCTTTGAGTATCAAGTGTTACCGTTCGGCTTGCGTAATGCCCCTGCCACGTTCCAGAGGCTAATGAACTCTTTGCTCGCTAATGTGCCAAATTGTCGGGCGTATTTAAATGACATTGTGCTCTTTGATAGTAATTGGGCTGACCACATAGCTAGGTTATGCCAGTTGTTCACAGTGTTGAAAAATGCAAATCTAACCTTAAATGCAAAAAAGTGTCATTTTGGCCAAGGCACAGTGACGTACCTCGGTTATGAAGTGGGCCAAGGAAAAGTGTTACCTTGGCAAGATAAAATCAGTGCCATTCTGGATTATCCAATGCTCCGGTCTAAAAAGGACATTCAACGATTTATCGGTATGTGTGCATACTATCGACTCTTTTGTCAGAACTTTTCCAGTGTTGCCACTCCTCTCACAGACTTGTTGCGGAAGACCGTTAAATTTAAGTGGTCATCAGACTGTGCAGAGGCATTTAAAAATTTGAAATTGATCTTAGCTTCCGCCCCAGTTCTTGCTAGTCCAAGGTTCGACCGTCCATTTAAAATTCAGGTTGACGCGTCTGACTCGGGTGCTGGTGCAGTGTTGTTGCAAACTGGGGATGATAAAGTGGAACACCCAGTATATTATTACTCTGTGAAATTTGACAAGGCGCAACGCAATTATTCAGTGATAGAAAAAGAGGCGTTGGCGCTAGTGTTAACATGTAAAAAGTTCGAAGTTTACCTCACAGGTAATATAGTGGAAGTGTACACGGACCATAACCCACTAGTTTTCATGAATCAGATGAAGCAGAAGAATAAACGCATCCTCAGGTGGGCATTGTACCTACAGGACTTCAATCTATTATCCACCTACCGGGCCGGCTCAACGTGATAGCCGACGCTCTGTCCCGGTTGCCTGAGTAACATTCATCTGAGCCACAGGAAGCCATATACCAACTGTCATGCTTTAGTTATTTTTTTTAGGTTCTCCTGTGACATTAAATATTCCATGTCCAATTTATTTACTTCCCTGTTTTTTTTTTTTATGTGTTTTTTTTCAGAGAATTCCTTTGTACTTTTCTTGCAGAGAAATTGTTGTTTTGATTGATTTTCTTTTATGTCATGGATTTTTTTTATTCTCTGTAGACTCTTACAAAAAAAAAAAATATGACTACTATTCTAGTAGTCACATTTTTTTTTCTCTGAAGTGGGGAGGAGTGTTACGACCCTGGGTTCTTCAGTTAGAAACCAGAGATCAAATTTGAACTAAATAAACTACCTTATAGTATTGGACGCATTGCGAGCTGCATCTGTTCGTATCTTCCCTGCCAGACGTAAGACAATTCTTCTTTCTCAAAGCATTCAGACTCTTGAGCTTGTTGTGGATTAAGTAACATTGTTATAAGATTAACTATCCTTAGAACGAGTAAAGTAACATTATGAGGCATAGGGGAAGATGTTTTAATGTATAGCTGCATGATCAATTAGGCTCTTTCCGGCACCACACAATGCGGGAGGCTGATCTGGTCTGAAGCGTCCTTCTGGTCTGAGCTGGCATGGTGTGGACAGGATCCTCCTACCTTCCTCCTCGTTTCTTTATTTCTGTGTTTTTTCCAAGCTAAGTACAGTGGTACCTCGGAATGCGAGTGTCCCTGTATGCGAGTTTTTCGGAAGACGAGCAGGATTTCCTCGGAAAATATGTCTCGGAACGCGAGGGTTACCTCGGGATGCGAGTTTGTTGATACGCATACAGGCCGACCTAGCATGTGGTGGTTCAGCGATCGTCGCCCCTCCGCCCCTCAGTTTACCATTGTCTCGCGCCCAGTGACTATCCCACATCAATTCTTCACCTGGATTTTTAGTGTTTTGTTGGATTTTTGGTCATTTGACTATACAATTTGTTATTATATATCTCACCATGGGTCTCAAGAAAGCTATTGATAAGGTTCAACCTAAGAAAATAGCTGTGAGTAGAGGCAGTAGAGGATGTCCCTTCTTGATTAAGAAAATGTGTGAAGTATGGGAAGAACTGCAAAGTTTTGTTGAAAAAACTCACCCAGATAAAGCTGTAGCAGGCCGTTGCATTGACCTTTAAATGATAATGTGATGTCTTACTACAGACAAGTGTTAAAATGTAGGGAAAAACAAGTGTCTTTAGACAAATTCTTAGTAAGACAAGCAAGTCCTAGTGGTATGCAGGCAAAATGTGCCAGAGTGTGCATACCAGTGAAGTCCTCACTGCCTGATGTGATAATGGAAGGGGACTCCCCTTCCAAACAGTAACTCCTCTCCTCCTCCCCCTCCTCACCATCTTCCATACGCCTACAGCATTCAAGAGCAAGGTAAGTAATAACTTGAACATAGTTTTGTAGGTTTATTTAGATGAATTAGGTATAAAAATTTAGTTTGATATGGGGTTTTGGGGTAGTCAGGAACGGATTAATTCATTTCCCATTATTTTTTATGGGGAAATTAGCTTCAGAATACTAGTTTTCGGAATACGAGGCGTCTCCAGGAACCAATTAAACTCCTTAAACTGAGGTATGCCTGTACTGTGTACCTTCTTCATTGTCTGGCATAGGCGTGCTCTAGTGTGTAGAGTATTATATTTTGTAGAGTTAGATGTTCCCATTGTTTGTATTATAGTATTCTAAGAGGGGGTCTCAGTGGAACCACGTGGCCACTCTACCCCTAAGCTGACTCTAACTTCAAGTAATTCAATAGTAGAGCTTTACCCTAGCTTGTGTTCAGTGTAAAACCTTGTATCCTGCTTATGTGGACCAAGGCTTTTTAACGTAAGATAGTGTGATAAAGTTATTAATATTATTGTTATTGGGTGAAAAGTATATGGGGGGTTGTTAAGGGGTTAATAAATAAGTAAGTGAACCAGAGTATCAATTCTTCCTGTGTAGGAGATCTTGATCATTCCCTAGACTGACCTTGTGGTGTAGCCAAGTAGTCAGCACTGCTTAGTTATATGTTATTTTGGGGGCCGGGCCTTTAGATTCTCCCATTTCTTGATAGCTCTTAACACCTACTATTGCCTCTACATCCATATAACACTAGGCCCCATAGTACAGCATCACACTTTATATTATAAAGCATGCTACACAAGCAGGAGGAGCTGCCAAATCACCGGGAAGCGGCCAAGTCAAATAAATACAGAGACCTTGAGAACCACTAAAATTTTGTCCCCACTGCCTCCGAGACACTTAAGTTGGGGCCTGGGGTTAAAAGTGCTTGCTAGCTTTTTTGAGGAAGGAGTTGGGGTCTAAAGCTAATCCGAACAACTAGGAGACCCTAGAGCTGCCGAGTTTTTCTTTTCAGTGCGCCTTTAGTGTGGCAATCCAGAGAGGAAATGCTTTCTGCATCCATGGTTTCCTGCCCACCACGAGCTGGTGGAGCTTTTCAACTTGTGACCAAGCAGCCTTGTACCCTGCATGGTATCAATATATATACACTTTTTTGTGTAATGACATTTACAAATAGAGTTAGATAAATATACACACATACCAAAAAATAGGGGTGGTAGGAGAAGAAGAAATATGCAAAGGGGTTCAGTGAGGATCCACAAGGGGCTTCTCTGAGTACATCGTTTATTTTCTTACTCCGAGCGTATGGGTCCCATCACTTGCACCAGAGGTGGTACGTATATACCCCTTCTAGGTTTTAATATATATATATAATAGGGTATATATAATATATAAATATATATATATAGGATATAGATATAGATATATATAGTATATAGTATATATATATATATATATTAGTATATTTTTTTTTGGTAGCAGTCTTTCCTGTAGACATCTGTATTAAATATGACCGAAAAAGTAAGATTATAATTCTAACACGAATGTTCTCAATTTTCCTTATGTTTGTTTTTACTGATGACGGGTTAAATGAAAAATCAATTCTCCAAATTCATTCTTTATTTCTTAGTCTGACGCGGCACCTTTGAGCGCGTTCGTAAAACTTATTAAATTTGCAAAGAGACTTTAGTTCACAACACAGAACAACTGATACCTGACAGAGTTTAAACAGCTTTTCTTTTTTATACCTGCATTTGGGTGATGGGACATGTTACAATGGGTTTGGGGGTGTAGGTGAGAACACACACAGAACACGAAACAATGGGTATAAGCCTAAAGGGAAGAAATAGATCTGTAACTGCAGAAGCCTATTGGCCCCTATTTTCTTTGATGTTTCTATATGGGAGCGGAAGTCCTTGAAGTGGGGTAGAATATAGTTTGTGCGTAATGGCTGTTGAATGGCTGGCTGTTGACTTCTTGATGTGTAGTGCCTCGCACGTGTCAAGCCGCCTTCTGTCGCTTTATCTATCAATGATTTCTGTGTTGTTTCGTTAGATTTCTCTGGTGATGGTTTGGTGTGGGAAGAGATTATATGTTCCTTGATAGTGTCCTGTTGCTTATGCATCGTTAATCGCCTGGAAAGAGATGTTGTTGTCTTGCCTATATATTGAGTCCTTTGGGGCTTACAGTCCCCAAGTGGGCATTTGAAGGCATAGACGACATTGGTCGTCTTAACAAGCGTTCTGCTTTGTGTCTGGAGAGTGGTTCTCATGAGTAGGTTGGGCGTGTTTTTGGTTTTATAGTAAATCGTCC
>WNGS01017149.1:0-10103 GCA_020271785.1 Procambarus virginalis | reverse complement strand
GATATAATATAGATATATTATATATTTTATATATATTTATATATATAATATATTAATATATATATATATATATATATATACTATATAATATATATATATTATATATATATATATATATATATATAATATAGATATATATATATTTATATATATTTATATATTCTATTAATATATATAATATATATATATATTTATGATAGATTTAGATTATTAATTTTTTTTTTAAAGGACGGGAGTCCCCCGTCTGGCTGGAAGAAGGGGGGACCCATAGCCTTGGAAAATCACCATAACGCCATGGAGTGAATATAGTCCCCGTCCCATAAAGTTTCTGTGTGCTTTTCTCCTACAGCGACACTCCATTTTTTTATGGCTTTATTGGTGTATTAAAGTTTACAAAGCATACAAGACAAATGCCTAAAGGGTTATGTTCAGTATTGAAGCTGCGTCCGCTGTGCGGCGTGGAACAGGGAACGCGATGACGGCAGCAGAGCATTATCGGCCTCTGGATCGCCGAGCACTGAGTGGGCTCTGAGGACAAGATCTGTCAAGCCCTTAGATGTTTACATCTGGAATAAAAGAGTCTACATAACAATGTTAATTAGAGCGCGGTACACTAATATCGCTAGGTGATGCACACGGAGTGGCACGGCGCTGATATCGAAACATCATAAATAGCCCAGGCAGGGTGGGCCAGATGTGTTTCGGTGGCAGGAGCGGCGGTGGATAGGAACAAAAGACAATGTAAATAGTAATAGCAGGCGGTATCCGACAGGTCGACTTAGGGGACACGAATCATAGTTTATATGTGGGAGGACAACAGGGGTTATTGAACGGGGGAATGGAATAGTGCGACCATAGTATGGTGAGGCACAGAACAAAACGGGACACCGTGAGCATGGATAAAACAGACTCCAGAATTATAGCTGATAGGATAAGGAATGTCGATCGCCGAGATAGGGTGGTAAGAGTGGACGAACGATGTAAGTTGGAGGTTAACCACACGTAAGAAGGGAAAACCGAAGACTAGTCTGAGGGACACACATACACTGGGGTACCATTATGGGTAATAGTGGTGGCTGAAATAAGGGGGAAAGAAACAGGTCAGGGGTGACAAAGGTGACGAGGTGAACAGATACACTGTCGTGTCCCCGCTATTGGAAAGATAGGCGAGGGGGGGGAGTGCGTGAAATACGTCGGTGGCGAATGCTGAAATGAACCAGAAGCGAGAAGTTAGCTGAGACACAGAAGTGCGTCAGCTTGAATGATGTCGTTACAACCTCAGAATTAGTGGGTCCTTGGACAAAGACCAGGGCGACCAATAATACAATAGATGCTATCCAACACTAAATGGCGAAACACCAGTGCGGGTACACGGTATGATTGGTGACACAATCGTACGCACCTGGTGATGCAGCAAAATGGGAGAGCGGCGGATATTGAATTCATATGGGTAGGTTAGGGATCAGGCCAAAGAGTCAAGCGGGAAGGAGGGAGCCACAGTGTGCGTACCGAAAAAGAACGAATGGTATTCTGAGGGATACGTATGGGCCGTGCCCATAATGGGCTAGGGACAAATGATAAGGTACTAGGCCGATGAGAATTCTCCGCGATTATCAGGGGAGGCAACGGCGGGCCTGCATACTGAGGCGGGGGGGGAGGCTGGATAACGGCACATACCTAATGGTCGGTGGATAGGTGTAATCTAAAGAATCATAGGACGGCGCTAGAGAGACATGGGCGGGGGGAGAGGTACACTGAAAAACATTAATTAATCGTGGGTAATTTCAAACAGTGCTAATGGGGGTTGGAGTCCCAGCCGCGTGTGGTGTAGTGTGTGTGGGGTTGGTATGTACAAATATCTGGCTAAATTGGGTGAGTGTGTCATGTAAGGGAGGATGTATTGCATGAATGGTAGCTAAGATGAGAGGGTGACTAGGAAAGGAGGAAAATGGGAATCGGAAGAAAGCGAAGGGAAGAATTCCAAGAGACGTGGATGGGTGGTAAGAACCGGAAAGATAGGAAGGGTCAGGTGAAGCAGAGGATGTTAGTAAGGGTATTACCTATGGGGGCTGAGAATCTCTCAGAGTTGCAGGTTACCAGAGATTCTCTGGAACGAGAGTTAACGTAGGTGGGGGACATAACGGTCAAGATGTGGGGCGGGGTGGAACACGCAACAGCTGGAAGGGTGGGGGGGGGGGGGGGGGGGTAGACTGGAAAGGGGAGAGATATATGGGGGGGGGTGTGGCAGCGGACACCAGAAGGGGGAGGAGGAAAAGCGCAAGGGAAAAAGGGGATCCGGAAATATGTGCAGAAGGGTTTAGCTTTGGGTGCAATCCCACGGAGAGAATGCGATGAGACCTATCAGGGAAGTGAAAGTACAGTGTCCTGTTCACCGATAAGGCACATGTAGGGGGTGACCGAAAATAATCAGAACAGATGTTGGAAAGTGCGATACACGGGGGTGTATAAGGAAACTTAGGGCGTGGGTGGAAAGAGCAGGAGGATGGGGTGAAAAGGCACACAGGTCTCGGGAGAGAGCAAGGTGATGAAGAAGAAATAGCGAAAAACTGAAGGTATAGGACATAAATACATAGGCATCAAAGGGGGATTGGGTGTAAGAGGAAGAATGAAGAAGACTTCGCGAGGAAGAGTGTAATGCGAATCAATCTGGGATGGTCACAATGGAAAAACACGAGGTGGGAAGTACCAAAGAACAGTGGTCGAAGTCTATCATCAATATCAGAGAAGGTGAGGGAAAAGGAGTTGGTGAAGAGGTAGAAGAATCTCAGATAAGGTAGGCAGCTGTCCGTTCGTGGGGGCAAGCGGAAGAACAGGTCACTTCAGTGGAGGATGTGCAGAAAGAAGTCGATTGCATATGGGCCATGGGTTCAATTCCCCACAACAGGAGAAGTGGGTAATAAAGCGATAGGTTGCACGGATTAACGCTGGCCAGTCTGCACATTGTGAGTGAATCGTGTATTATATGCAGCGAAGACTCTGAGAAGAACATTCTCCTGCTACTGTGCCATGTCGTACGTGTCGCTTGGCTCCAAGTGTGCGGGCACAAACCATAGGTAGATAGTCAGCACTTGTGTACTCTGGCTATGCTTGAGAAACTGTGCGTGATGGTACCTTATGTCGTGCTGCATCGACATCATTCCTGTGATTGTATCCTACCCATGCATGACATCTCGTTCTAGACAATGGGTTCGACCGGTGGATAAAATATTTTCCGCGAAGTGCCCAACATTGGAATTCAGATCTGGCAGAATGATAGGCGCACTATGATGCTTAGCTCTCCCTCGAGTCTTCGTCAAGCTTGTATTCAATATGACGCGCCTTTGATCCAAAAACAAATAGGGTTCTATTCTAAATAGGAGGGGTGCTAGGGGGTCACCTTGTTGGACAACTTCACAGGAGTCTACTATTTCATGCATGCAGCCTGCCATCACTCACAAGGTAGCCTTAGAGTGTCCACATAAAGGCTCGCTGGCACGGTATGCAGAGCATATGACAGCTGTGATAACACTACTAGGTTGATCAGGAAATGGCTGTGCAGATGTATAAGGACAGGGCCGCTTAGGCCTAAGGGCGTCTACGTCTTGACTTGTGAAAAGCATCCTTCTGAAACGGGCAGGACTAGAGCTTTAGCTTCGTAGTGCTCAAAAACAACAAAAAAGCACGCCCTCTCGCCCACGCTCCTCGGCATACGGTAGATCGTAGCAAGCGACTGATCGGCCATCGCGACGTGCGTAGTAGGGCTGTGCAGAATATGGTAGCTGTCAGCTACAGCCTATACAAGGGACAGACATGCTCGAATAACCCGAGCTGACTTGTATCATTGAAAGCATAATATAAATAAATAGCGAAGTCAAGCTGTCTGCTATCCTGCGCTGATCGATCTCCTGTGGTGCAGCGCAGGATTAGCTACGCAGGACGTCGGAGGGCGTGTGCCCGCGGCAACTGGCAATGGGTGCTGTGATACCTGTCACTAGCTTCCATTCAGTCTCTATGAGGAGACTACAGACGCTGCATAAGCTCCTTAGATCATAGAGTACGAGGGTCTCACGTGATACCTACAGGGCTGGGCCGCCAGCTCCAAACACATGTCCTTGAGGAATCTGGTAAGCTTCAGCTAAATCGGTTCAATGTCAGTCAGCATCGTCAGCGCACTGTAGGGGCGGTGGGTACGAGAGCACTGTGGTTTCGAGTAGGCATTGTGTCCTTGATGTTCATTATGTTTGATCTGTTGTAATGGTGTTCCGATGTGATACTTGACTACTATCATAATCATTACTTATAGCTACTATTAGAGTACATGACTATAGAGTAGTATGCTTTCTACCATAAATAGTATACAGGTGACGATAGATATCCCTCAGGCTGCTATATCACTAGCTCAGCCTAAACATCATGTATATGAGAATACTGATAAGTGACTACCACTATATGATATGGCGAATATAGTATATCTCTATAATTGACAGCGATATGACTGCAATAGCCACACACTCTCTGGCTGGAAGAAAAGGTTGTGGGACCCATATAGGCTCTGGATGAAACCCACATTCGCGTTGTAGTGGAATGGGGGTCCGCCTCCAATACATGTGTATTCTGTTTCCTTTCGCTCACCCATCAGTTGGATAAATATAATATAGATGGGTATAGAAACATAATATAGGATTAATTATAATATATTTATACTATATGATATATAAAATATATATATATATATATATTATAGTAATATATATATATTTAAAATATGACCGAAAAGTCAATTAATAAATTCTAACACGATTTTCTCTATTTTCCTTATTTTCTTTTTTTATTAACTGGTACAGTAAAATGAAAAATCATATTTCCAAAATTCTTTGTGTATTCTCTAGATCTGACGCGACAGGGCTTGGGCGCGTTCGATACAAACTTATTACATTTTCAGACTTAGTTTAGATAGCACGACACAGACATTACGTCTTTAATGCAACAAACATTTATTGGTATATATATATATATATATATATATATATATATATATATATATATTAGTATATTTTATAGCAGTCTTTCCTGTAGACATATGTATTAAATATGACCGAAAAAGTAAGATTAATATTATAACACGAATTTTCTCGCTTATGTTTCTTTTTACTGGTGACGGTAAATGAAAAATCAATTCTCCAAAATTCATTTTTATTTCTAGTCTGACGCGACGCTTGAGCGCGTTTCGTAAAACTTATTACATTTTCAAAGACTTTAGTTTATACACACAAACAACTATAACTGAATAGAGCTTAAACATCTTCGATTTATACCTGCATTTGGGTGAAGTGACATGTAAAGTAGTATAGGAAGAGGTGAAAACAAATTTTCAACAAGCCAGAACGGGGTAGAACGGGGTATAGAACAGGGTATAAGCTAAAGGGAAGGATGGAAGTAACTGCAGAGGGCCTATTGGCCCATATTTCTTGATGCTTCTATATTGGAGCGGAGTCTTGAAGTGGGTAGAATACAGTTGTGCATTAATTGGCTGTTGATTGCTGGTGTTGACTTCTTGATGTGTAGTGCCTCGCAGATGTCAAGCCGCCTGCTGTCGCTGTATCTATCGATGATTTCTGTGTTGTTTGCTAAGATTTCTCTGGTGATGGTTTGGTTGTGGGAAGAGATTATATGTTCCTTAATGGAGCCCTGTTGCTTATGCATCGTTAAACGCCTGGAAAGAGATGTTGTTGTCTTGCCTATATACTGAGTTTTTTGGGGCTTACAGTCCCCAAGAGGGCATTTGAAGGCATAGATGACGTTTGTCTCTTTTAGGGCGTTCTGCTCCGTGTCTGGAGAGTTTCTCATGAGTAGGCTGGCCGTTTTTTTGGTTTTATAGTAAATCGTTAGTTGTATCTTCTGATTTTTGTCTGTAGGGATAACATTTCTATTAACAATATCTTTCAGGACCCTTTCCTCCGTTTTATGAGCTGTGGAGAAGAAGTTCCTGTAAAATAGTCTAATAGGGGGTATAGGTGTTGTATTAGTTGTCTCTTCACAGGTTGCATGGCGTTTCACTTTCCTTCTTATGATGTCTTCAATGAAACCATTGGAGAAGCCATTGTTGACTAGGACCTGCCTTACCCTACAGAGTTCTTCGTCGACTTGCTTCCATTCTGAGCTGTGGCTGAGAGCACGGTCGACATAAGCGTTAACAACACTCCTCTTGTACCTGTCTGGGCAGTCACTGTTGGCATTTAGGCACATTCCTATGTTTGTTTCCTTAGTGTAGACTGCAGTGTGGAAAACTCCGCTCCTTTCCATGACTGTTACATCTAGAAAGGGCAGCTTCCCATCCTTCTCCATCTCGTAAGTGAAACGCAACACAGAATTCTGCTCAAACGCCTCTTTCAGCTCCTGCAGATGTCTGACATCAGGTACCTGTGTAAAATGTCGTCAACATACCTGCAGTATATGGCCGGTTTCAAGTTCAAGTCGACTAAGACTTTTTTCTCGATAGTACCCATGTAGAAGTTCGCAACAGGACACCTAGGGGAGAACCCATGGCGACCCCATCTACTTGCTTATACATGTGCCCATCCAGGCTCATGAAGGGTGCCTCCTTAGTACAAACTTGGAGTAGTTTCCTCAGGATATTTTCTGGCATGTCAAGAGGAGTACAGGCCGGATCACGATACACTCGGTCCACTATCATCCCGAATGTTTCATCCACAGGCACGTTGGTAAACAGTGATTCTACGTCTAACGAAGCTCTTATCCCTGTGGCCAGTGTTCCCCGCAGTAAGTCAACAAATTCCTTCGGGGACTTCAGGCTGAAGGCGCAAGGGACATAAGGAGTTAGTAAGCCATTGAGTCGTTTCGCAAGTCTGTACGTGGGTGTGGGTATCTGGCTGATGATTGGCCGAAGTGGGTTTCCAGGCTTATGTGTCTTGACGTTTCCATACGCGTATCCAGGTTTATATTCCCCAATAATCTTTGGCAAGTGGAGTTCGGATTTCTTGGCATTCACAGTTTCGATCAATTTGTTGACCTTTGCTTTCAGTTCGGCTGTAGTGTCCTTCGTTACCCTTTGGAATTTAGTTTGGTCAGAGAGTATGAGGTTCATTTTCGCCAGATATTCGTCTTTCTTAAGGATGACGTATATTGGCGACTTGTCGCCTCTCCTGACAACTATCTCCTTGTTCTTACGAAGGCTCTTAGCTGCCGCTTTGAGCTCGGGGTCAGTATGGTGCTTCTGTAGTTGCCTCGATTCTTTCCTCCTTCTGCAATAAGTTCTGCTTGTAAGGTGTCTTTGGTGGTGACCTTCTTTTGTGCTTCGAGGTCAAATATGTCGTCCAACAGGATCTCCAACTCCACTTTCCGGGCCAACGCACTTGGTCTGGACATAACGTGACAGTTTACACCCAGATTTAGGAGAGTGACTTGGTCCTCAGTGAGGTTGATTCCTGCAAGGTTCAGGAAGCCGTCTCTTGGTCGTGGAATTGCCATAGGTCCTCCATATAATGTTGTTAGTTTCTTGATTATCCTTGTTTCCGTGCTGAGGTGATGTCGGTCTGTGAGGATGTCGAGGTGTTGTTCGATGCGGGTACGGAGACTTTCGTCGATGTTGCTGTTTCTCGATTCGTTTGTAGCATGAAGTAGTTGCGTTTTGTTGTCTTTGATTTCATTTTCTGCCTTGTATATCTGATTACGAATCAGATCTTGGCGATATTTTATCGTGAAGGCTTGATTCCTTGCTGCTGGATCGTGCGTTTTAATATTAGTATATTTTGGTAGCAGTCTTTCCTGTAGACATATATTATTAAATATGACCGAAAAAGTAAGATTAATAATTGTAACACGAATTTTCTCGATCTTTTTTATGTTTCTTTTTACTGTTGATGGTAAATGAAAAATCAAATCTCCAAAATTCATTTTTATTTCTAGTCTGACGCGACACTTGAGCTCGTTTCGTAAAACTTATTACATTTTCAAAGACTTTAGTTTATACACACACACAACTATAACTGAATAGAGCTAAAACATCTTCGATTTAATATACCTGCATTTGGGTGAGGTGACATGTTACAATAGTCTTTGGATAAGGTGAAAACAGATTTTCAACACAAGCCAGAACTGGGTATAGAACGGGGTATAGAGTCGGGGTATGAGCTAAAGGGAAGGATGGAAGTAACTGCAGAGGGCATATTGGCCCATATTTCTTGATGCTTCTATATTGGAGCGGAGTCTTGAAATTCAAGAATTTGGCTCTAAAATATGGCTCAAGCGCCGAATTCGGGATGTTTGGGATATTTTGAAAACTGCAGGGGGGTTTGGGTAAAATTTTGACACATTGCTACTTTCAGTAATTGGCATATTTTCGGTATAAAATATCGTAATTTCAAACTGAAAATATGTACAGAGAGCCAGAATTTGGCTCCAAAATATATCTCAGGCGTCGAATTTGGGATGTTTAGGATATTTGAAAACTGCAGGGGGTTTGTGCAAAAAGTGACCCATCGCTGATCTCAGTAATTTGCATATTTTCTGTAAAAAAGTCGTAATTTCAAATTGAAAATACTTGCATAGAGCCAGATTTTGGCTCCAAAATATGGCTCAGGCATCGAATTGGGGATGTTTGGGATATTTTGAAAACTGCAGGGGGGGGGGGGTTGAGCAAAATGTGAGCCATGGCCGCTTTTAGTAATTGGCATATTTTCGGTATAAAAACTCATAATTTCAAAATGAAAATACGTTCAGAGAGCTAGAATTTGGCTCGAATATTGTTCAGGAAACAGTTTAGGATATTTGGGATATTTTTAAATTGAAGGGAGGGGTTTAGGCAAAATGTGACATCGCCGTTTTCAGTAATTGGCCTATTTTCGGTATAAAAAGTCGTAATTTCAAACTGCATATATATGTTCAGTGAGCCAGAATGTAGCTACAAAATATTGCTCAGGAGTCAGAATTGGGATATTTAGGATGTTTTGAAAGGTGCAGAGGAATTTAGGCAAAATGTGACCCAACGCTGTTTTCAGCAATTTGCATATTTTTGGTATAAAAAGTTGTAATTTAAAACTGCCAATATGTGCAGAGAGCCACAATTTGGCTCTAAAATATATCTCAGATTCAGATTTGGGTATTTGGGATATTTTGAAAACTGCAGGGGATTTGGGCAAAATGTGACCCATCGCTGTTTTCAGTAATTTGCATATTTCGGTATAAAAAGTAATTTCAAACTACAAATAATGTGCAGAGAGCCAGAATTTAGCTCCAAAATATTGATCACGAGGCAGATTTGGGATATTTGGGATATTTTGAAAACTGCAGTGAGTAGGCAAAATATGACCCATCTCCGGTTTCATCAATTGGCATATATTCCGTATAAAAATCGTAGTTTTAAACTGCATTTATAAGCAGAGAGCCAGAATTTAACTCCAAAATATGAATCAGGCGTCGAATTTGCGATGTTTTGGATATTTTGAAAACTGAAGCGAGGTTTGGGCAAAATGTGACCCATCGCCGCTTTCAGTAATTGACATATTTTCGGTATAAAAGTCGTAATTTCAAACTGAAAATACGTGCAGAGAGCCAGAATTTGGCTCCAAAATATGGCTCAGGCGGCGAATTTGGGATGTTTGGGATATTTTGAAAACTGCAGAGGGCTTTGAGCACAATGTGACCCATCGCCGCTTTCAGTAATTGGCATATTTTCGGTATAAAAATTAGTAATTTCAAACTGAAATACGTGGCGAGAGCCAGAATTTGGCTCCACAATATGCTCAGGAGTCAGTTTTGGGATATTTAGGATATTTTTAAAATTGAAGGGGTGTTTAGGCAAAATGTGACACATCGCCGTTTCAGTAATTGGCCTATTTTCGGTATAAAAAGTCGTAATTTCAAACTGCATATCTGTTCAGTGAGCCAGAACGAAGCTCCAAAATATTGCTCAGAGGTCAGTTTATGGATATTTGGGATATTTTTGAAACCGTAGTGGGGGTTAGGCAAAATGTGACGCATTGCTGTTTTCAATAATTTGCATATTTTCGGTTTAAAAAATCGTAATTTCAAAATGCAAATATGTGCAGAGAGCCAGAATTGGCTCCAAAATATGACTCAGGCGT
>WNGS01017123.1:0-28070 GCA_020271785.1 Procambarus virginalis | reverse complement strand
GGCCGCGGGGACACTAAAAAAAAAAGCCCCGAAATCATCTCAAGATAACCTCAAGATGGCGGTGTGTCCACTCACAGGATGAGTGACGCTGCCCAATACTGTCACTTAGGCGGTGTGTCCACTCACAGGATGAGTGACGCTGCCCAATACTGTCACTATGGCGGTGTGTCCACTCACAGGATGAGTGGCGCTGCCCAATACTGTCACTATGGCGGTGTGTCCACTCACAGGATGAGTGGCGCTGCCCAATACTGTCACTATGGTGGTGTGTCCACTCACAGGATGAGTGACGCTGCCCAATACTGTCACTATGGCGGTGTGTCCACTCACAGGATGAGTGACGCTGCCCATACTGTCACTATGGCGGTGTGTCCACTCACAGGATGAGTGACGCTGCTCAATAAACTCGCCCCTCGCGGGAAAATTTAATTAAATTACATTCCAAGAATAAGGCGTGAGTTAAGAGGATAGAGGGAACACACTCGGGCATGTAACAGTGGCAGCCGTTGTACTTACACACATGACCACACTCACTCGCTCACTGGCAACATTGCATGTGCAACCAGAGCCTCAGAGGACTGCACTACAAGGAATCACTGAAGCAGTAGCAATCAGGGGCAAGAAGTGCTTACAAGACTGGAGCCAGGTGCACCAAGCACTTACGCTTCCTCTTACGAAACATGTACATCTGTAAACCATCATGGCGGCCTTGTTTACATTTATTAAACAGTTTACGAGCCTGGAATGTATGTATAAAAATGTGTAGGATATACAGGTACCGCAAGACGAGTCTTGGCTCGCTCGAGTTGTCGTAATTTCGCTGCATTTCGCCAAGTTTACATAATAATGTGTACTAGTTTATGCGGTAATTTATGCTAGTTTATATTATAATTGTTACTAGTTTATATAGCAATTTGTATGATGACCAAACCACTGGAGGCCTGATAGCTGAGTGGACAGCGCTCTAAACTCTTAATTCTAGGGTCCGGGTTTGATCCCGGATGATGGCAGAAACACAATGGGAAGAGTTTCTTTCACCCTGATGCCCTGTTACCTAGCAGTAAATAGGTACCTGGGAGTTAGTCAGCTGTCACGGGCTGCTTCCTGGGTGTGTGAGTACTTACCTAGTTGTACTTGCGGGGGTTGAGCTCTGCTCTTTTGCCCCGCCTCTCAACTGTCAATCAACTGTTTCTACTACAATATATATATATATATATATATATATATATATATATATATATATATATATATATATATATATATATATATATGTGTGTGTGTGTGTGTGTGTATGTGTGTGAGTGAGAAAATAAAAATTAGTTAGTAGTTAGTAACATTTGATTGACAGTTGAGAGGCGGGACCAAAGAGCCAGAGCTCAACCCCCGCAAGCACAACTACGTGAGTACACCCCAAAAGATGGAGAAACAACGACGTTTCGGTCCGTCGTGGACCATATGTGAGAGAGGAGGCAAGTAGCACGGGCTATGGTGATCCCGTAGTGGACAATGGTAGTGTCCACCCTCCTCCTGAGACAATGGTAGTGTCCACCCTCCTCCTGAGACAATGGTAGTGTCCACCCTCCTCCTGAGACAATGGTAGTGTCCATATATATATTAAGGCTATATTAAGACCGCCATGGTTAATAGCTCCCCAATTAATGAAGTAAATTAGTGTTATAAAGGTCAGAGGTCACTGGGTAATTAACCTAATTAACAAGGGAGGTTCGTCCCAGCACGGCACTGTTGTGAGCACTGCACTGTTGTGAGCACTGCACTGTTGTGAGCACGGCACTGTTGTGAGCACTGCACTGTTGTGAGCACTGCACTGTTGTGAGCACTGCACTGTTGTGAGCACGGCACTGTTGTGAGCACTGCACTGTTGTGAGCACGGCACTGTTGTGAGCACTGCACTGTTGTGAGCACGGCACTGTTGTGAGCACGGCACTGTTGTGAGCACGGCACTGTTGTGAGCACGGCACTGTTGTGAACACGGCACTGTTGTGAGCACGGCACTGTTGTGAGCACTGCACTGTTGTGAGCACGACACTGTTGTGAGCACTGCACTGTTGTGAGCACTGCACTGTTGTGAGCACGACACTGTTGTGAGCACGGCACTGTTGTGAGCACTGCACTGTTGTGAGCACGGCACTGTTGTGAGCACGGCACTGTTGTGAGCACGGCACTGTTGTGAGCACGGCACTGTTGTGAGCACTGCACTGTTGTGAGCACGGCACTGTTGTGAGCACGGCACTGTTGTGAGCACTGCACTGTTGTGAGCACGGCACTGTTGTGAGCACGGCACTGTTGTGAGCACGGCACTGTTGTGAGCACGGCACTGTTGTGAGCACGGCACTGTTGTGAACACGGCACTGTTGTGAGCACGGCACTGTTGTGAGCACGGCACTGTTGTGAGCACGGAACTGTTGTGAGCACGGCACTGGTGTCAGCACGGCACTGGTGTCAGCACGGCACTGTTGTGAGCACGACACTGTTGTGAGCACGGCGCTGGTGTGAGCACGGCACTGTTGTGAGCACGGCACTGTTGTGAGCACGGCACTGTTGTGAGCACGGCACTGTTGTGAGCACGGCACTGGTGTCAGCACGGCACTGTTGTGAACACGGCACTGTTGTGAGCACGACACTGTTGTGAGCACGGCACTGTTGTGAGCACGGCACTGTTGTGAGCACGGCACTGTTGTGAGCACGGCACTGTTGTGAGCACGGCACTGTTTTGAGCACGGCAATGGTGTGTGTACGGCACTGTTGTGAGCACGGCACTGTTGTGAGCACGGCACTGTTGTGAGCACGGCACTGGTGTGAGCACGGCACTGTTGTGAGCACGGCACTGTTGTGAGAACTGAACGGGTGCCAGCAGGACACTGGTGCCAGCAGGACACGGGTGCCAGGGCACAGGTGCCAGCAGGACACAGGTACCAGCAGGACACAGGTACCAGCAGGACACTTTTACCAGCAAAACACAGGTACCAGGAGGACACTGGTACCTGCAAGACACAGGTACCAGGAGGACACTGGTACCAGCAGGACACAAGTACCAGCAGGACACAGGTACCAGGACACTGGTACCAGCAGGACACAGGTATCAGCAGGACACTGGTACTAGCAGGACACAGATACCAGCAGGACACGGGAACCAGCAGGACACTGGTGCCAGCAGGACACAGGTACCAGCAGGACATGGGTACCAGCAGGACATGGGTACCAGCAGGACACTGGTGCCAGCAGGACACTGGTGCCAGCAGGATACAGGTACCAGCAGGACACTGGTGCCAGCAGGACACTGGTGCCAGCAGGACACAAGTGCCAGCAGGATACAGGTACCAGCAGGACACTGGTGCCAGCAGGACACAAGTGCCAGCAGGACACAGGTGCCAGCAGGACACAAGTGCCAGCAGGACATGGGTGCCAGGAGGACACTGGTGCCAGCAGAACACTGGTGCCAGCAGGACATGGGTGCCAGCAGGACATGGGTGCCAGCAGGACATGGGTGCCAGCAGGACACAAGTGCCAGCAGGACATGGGTGCCATGAGGACATTGGTGCCAGCAGAACACTGGTGCCAGCAGGACATGGGTGCCAGGAGGACACTGGTGCCAGCAGGACATGAGTGCCAGGAGGACACTGGTGCCAGCAGGACATGAGTGCCAGCAGGACACTGGTGCCAGCAGGACACTGGTGCCAGCAGGACACTGGTGCAGCAGGACACTGGTGCCAGCAGAACACTGGTGCCAGCAGGACATGAGTGCCAGGACACTGGTGCCAGCAGGACATGAGTGCCAGGAGGACATGGGTGCCAGGAGGACACTGGTTCTAGCAGGACACTGGTGCCAGCAGAACACTGGTGCCAGCAGGACACTGGTGCCAGCAGGACACTGGTGCCAGCAGGACACTGGTGCCAGCAGGACATGGGTGCCAGGAGGACACTGGTTCTAGCAGGACACAGGTGCCAGCAGGACATGAGTGCCAGGAGGACACTGGTGCCAGCAGGACACTGGTGCCAGCAGGACACTGGTGCCAGCAGGACACTGGTGCAGCAGAACACTGGTGCCAGCAGGACACTGGTGCCAGCAGGACATGGGTGCCAGCAGGACACTGGTGCCAGCAGGACACTGGTGCCAGCAGGACACTGGTGCCAGCAGGACACTGGTGCAGCAGGACACTGGTGCAGCAGGACACTGGTGCCAGCAGGACACTGGTGCCAGCAGGACACTGGTGCCAGCAGAACACTGGTGCCAGCAGGACATGGGTGCCAGCAGGACACTGGTGCCAGCAGAACACTGGTGCCAGCAGAACACTGGTGCCAGCAGGACACGGGTGCCAGCAGGACACGGGTGCCAGCAGGACACTGGTGCCAGCAGAACACTGGTGCCAGCAGAACACTGGTGCCAGCAGGACACGGGTGCCAGGAGGACACTGGTGCCAGCAGGACACTGGTGCCAGCAGGACACTGGTGCCAGCAGGACACTGGTGCCAGCAGGACATAGGTGCCAGTAGGACACAGGTGCAAGCAGGACACTGGTGCCAGCACGACATGGGTGCCAGGAGGACACAGGTGCCAGCAGGACACTGGTGCCAGCAGGACACAGGTGCGAGCAGAACACTGGTGCCAGCAGGACACTGGTGCAAGCAGGACACTGGTGCCAGAACACTGGTGCCAGCAGGACACAGGTGCGAGCAGAACACTGGTGCCAGCAGGACACTGGTGCAAGCAGGACACTGGTGCCAGCAGAACACTGGTGCCAGCAGGACACAGGTGCGAGCAGAACACTGGTGCCAGCAGGACACTGGTGCAAGCAGGACACTGGTGCCAGAACACTGGTGCCAGCAGGACACAGGTGCGAGCAGAACACTGGTGCCAGCAGGACACTGGTGCCAGCAGGACACTGGTGCCAGCAGAACACTGGTGCCAGCAGGACACGGGTGCCAGCAGAACACTGGTGCCAGCAGAACACTGGTGCCAGAACACTGGTGCCAGCAGAACACTGGTGCAAGCAGGACACTGGTGCCAGCAGAACACTGGTGCCAGCAGGACACTGGTGCCAGCAGAACACTGGTGCCAGCAGAACACTGGTGCCAGAAAGACACTGGTGCCAGCAGAACACTGGTGCCAGAAGGACACTGGTGCCAGCAGAACACTGGTGCCAGAAGGACACTGGTGCCAGCAGGACATGGGTGCCAGCAGGACATTGGTGCCAGCGGGACATGGGTGCCAGCAGAACACTGGTGCCAGCAGGACACTGGTGCCAGCAGGACACTGGTGCCAGCAGGACACTGGTGCCAGCAGGACACTGGTGCCAGCAGGACACTGGTGCCAGCAGGACACTGGTGCCAGCTGAACACTGGTGCTAGTAGGACACTGGTGCCAGCAGAACACTGGTGCCAGCAGAACACTGGTGCCAGCAGAACACTGGTGCCAGCAGGACACTGGTGCCAGCAGAACACTGGTGCCAGCAGGACACTGGTGCCAGCAGGACATGGTGCCAGCAGGACACTGGTGCCAGCAGAACACTGGTGCCAGCAGAACACTGGTGCCAGCAGAACACTGGTGCCAGCAGAACACTGGTGCCAGCAGGACACTGGTGCCAGCAGGACACTGGTGCCAGCAGGACACTGGTGCCAGAACACTGGTGCCAGCAGAACACTGGTGCCAGCAGGACACTGGTGCCAGCAGGACACTGTGCCAGCAGGACACTGGTGCCAGAACACTGTGCCAGCAGGACACTGGTGCCAGCAGGACACTGGTGCCAGCAGGACACTGGTGCCAGCAGGACACTGGTGCCAGCAGGACACTGGTGCCAGCAGGACACTGGTGCCAGCAGGACACTGGTGCCAGCAGAACACTGGTGCCAGCAGGACACTGTGCCAGCAGGACACTGGTGCCAGCAGGACACTGGTGCCAGCAGACACTGGTGCCAGCAGAACACTGGTGCCAGCAGGACACTGGTGCCAGCAGGACACTGGTGCCAGCAGACACTGGTGCCAGCAGGACACTGGTGCCAGCAGGACATGGGTGCCAGCAGGACACTGGTGCCAGCAGACACACTGGTGCCAGCAGGACTGGGTGCCAGCAGGACACTGGTGCCAGCAGAACACTGGTGCCAGCAGGACACTGGTGCCAGCAGGACATGGTGCCAGCAGGACACTGGTGCCAGCAGGACACTGGTGCCAGCAGGACACTGGTGCCAGCAGGACACTGGTGCCAGCAGAACACTGGTGCCAGCAGGACACTGGTGCCAGCAGGACACTGGTGCCAGCAGGACACTGGTGCCAGCAGAACACTGGTGCCAGCAGGACACAGGTGCCAGCAGGACACTGGTGCCAGCAGGACACTGGTGCCAGCAGGACACGGTGCCAGCAGGACACTGGTGCCAGCAGGACACTGGTGCCAGCAGGACACTGGTGCCAGCAGGACACTGGTGCCAGCAGGACACTGGTGCCAGCAGGACACTGGTGCCAGCAGGACACTGGTGCCAGCAGGACACTGGTGCCAGCAGGACATGGGTGCCAGCAACACTGGTGCCAGCAGGACACTGGTGCCAGCAGGACATGGGTGCCAGCAGGACACTGGTGCCAGCAGGACATGGGTGCAGCAGAACACTGGTGCCAGCAGGACATGGTGCCAGCAGGACACTGGTGCCAGCAGGACACTGGTGCCAGCAGGACACTGGTGCCAGCAGGACACTGGTGCCAGCAGGACACTGGTGCCAGCAGGACACTGGTGCCAGCAGGACACTGGTGCCAGCAGGACACTGGTGCCAGCAGACACGGTGCCAGCAGAACACTGTGCCAGCAGGACACTGGTGCCAGCAGGACACAGGTGCCAGCAGGACACTGGTGCCAGCAGGACACGGTGCCAGCAGCAGAACACTGGTGCCAGCAGGACACTGGTGCCAGCAGAACACTGGTGCCAGCAGGACATGGTGCCAGCAGGACACTGGGCCAGCAGGACACAGGTGCCAGCAGGACAAGGTGCCAGCAGGACACTGGTGCCAGCAGGACACAGGTGCCAGCAGGACACTGGTGCCAGCAGGACACTGGTGCCAGCAGGACACTGGTGCCAGCAGGACACAGGTGCCAGCAGGACAGGTGCCAGCAGGACACTGGTGCCAGCAGGACACAGGTGCCAGCAGGACACAGGTGCCAGCAGGACACAGGTGCCAGCAGGACACTGGTGCCAGCAGGACATGGGTGCCAGCAGAACATAGATTTAAATATACAGGAACCTAACCTAACCTTCCAGATGTTTGGAGCAGTATGGGGTCATGTGGATGGGCTCGTTCTGTCTGTTTCTCTCTCTCTTAGTCTCTGTCTGAGGGATATATGTATTTTACATATAGGGAACTAGAGCAACTGGGAAGTTTTTTGTGGAGTGCCTTACACTCCCATCAATGGCGTGGCACTCTGGCACCCCATCCCCACTCCTCCACACCCCCTCCACACTTCCAACGAATCAATATCAGGTGTTCAAGATTCGATATGAAGGGTCTTTTGTCACTCACGTTCAAAGATATTTGAATGTGTCACACACCGCCATAGTGACAGTATTGGGCAGCAGCACTCATCCTGTGAGTGGACACACCGCCATAGTGACAGTATTGGGCAGCGTCACTCATCCTGTGAGTGGACACACCGCCATAGTGACAGTATTGGGCAGCGTCACTCATCCTGTGAGTGGACACACCACATAGTGACAGTATTGGGCAGCGCCACTCATCCTGTGAGTGGACACACACCATAGTGACAGTATTGGGCAGCGTCACTCATCCTGTGAGTGGACACACCGCCATAGTGACAGTATTGGGCAGCGCCACTCATCCTGTGAGTGGACACACCGCCATAGTGACAGTATTGGGCAGCGCCACCCATCCTGTGAGTGGACACACCGCCATAGTGACAGTATTGGGCAGCGCCACTCATCCTGTGAGTGGACACACCGCCATAGTGACAGTATTGGGCAGCGTCACTCATCTGTGAGTGGACACCCGCCATAGTGACAGTATTGGGCAGCGCCACTCATCCTGTGAGTGGACACACCGCCATAGTGACAGTATTGGGCAGCGCCACTCATCCTGTGAGTGGACACACCGCCATAGTGACAGTATGGGCAGCACCACTCATCCTGTGAGTGGACACACCGCCATAGTGACAGTATGGGCAGCGTCACTCATCCTGTGAGTGGACACACCGCCATAGTGACAGTATTGGGCAGCGTCACTCATCCTGTGAGTGGACACACCGCCATAGTGGNGCACTAGCATATGATACTAGAGTGTACTCACCTAGTTGTGCTTGCGGGGGTTGAGCTCTGGCTCTTTGGTCCCGCCTCTCAACCGTCAATCAACAGGTGTACAGTTTTCCTGAGCCTAATGGGCTCTATCATATCTACACTTGAAACTGTGTATGGAGTCAGCTCCACCACATCGCTTCCTAATGCATTCCATTTGTCAACCACTCTGACACTAAAAAAGTTCTTTCAATATCTCTGTGGCTCATTTGGGCACTCAGTTTCCACCTGTGTCCCCTAGTGCGTGTGCCCCTTGTGTTAAACCAGCCTGTCTTTATCACCCTGTCGATTCCCCTGAGAATCTTGAATGTGGTGATCATGTCCCTCCTAACTCTTCTGTCTTCCAACGAAGTGAGGTTAATTCCTGCAGTCGCTCCTCGTAGCTCATGCCTCTCAGCTCGGGTACTAGTCTGGTGGCAAACCTTTGAACCTTTTCCAGTTTACTCTTATGCTTGACTAGATAGGGACTCCATGCTGGAGCCGCATACTCCAGGATTGGTCTGACATATGTGGTAATGTTCTGAAAGATTTCTTACACAAGTTTCTAAAGGCCGGTCTTATGTTAGCCAACCTGGCAACCTGTGTGTGGTGTGTGTGAGAGAGAAATATATGTAGTAGACATAATAGAGGACAAATAAATTGGTTAGAAAGGCGGGGTCCAAGAGCTAATAGCACGATTCTGCAGATAGAAATAGTAAATATAAATAGTAAAATACACACACACACACACAAACTAAACTGGAAAAGTTCAAAGGTTTGCCACCAGACTAGTACCCGAGCTGAGAGGTATGAGCTACGAGGAAAGACTACGGGAATTGAACCTCACTTCGTTGGAAGACAGAAGGAGTAGGGGGGACATGATCACCACATTCAAGATTCTCAAGGAAATTGATAGGGTAGATAGAGACAGGCTATTTAACACAAGGGCACACGCACTAGGGGCCACAGGTGGAAAACTGAGTGCCCAAATGAGCCACAGAGATATTAGAAAGAACTTTTTTAGTGTCAGAGTTGTTGACAAATGGAATGCATTAGGAAGTAATGTGGTGGAGGCTGACTCCATACACAGTTTCAAGTGTAGATATGATAGAGCCCAATAGGCTCAGGAACCTGAACACCTGTAGATTGCGGTTGAGAGGCGGGACCAAAGAGCCAGAGCTCAACCCCCGCAAGCACAACTAGGTGAGTACAAACACACACACACAAGAGCAAAGCTCAACCCCCGCAAACACAACTAGGTGAAAACCACCACACACACCACACACACACACACACCACCACACACACACCACACACACACCACACACACACACACACACACACACACACACACACACACACACACACTTACAATACACTTTATGCCACCATTAACTGTCAATACACAACACATCTAGGCCACAAGAAATCAATGAACCACTACAACACATCAGTGTAAACTATTTGCCACTATACACATCAAGGCTGTATACCAGCCTGGTATACTCCCCCTCACGTGTATACCAGCCTGGTATACTGCCCCCTCACGTGTATACCAACCTGGTATATGCCCCCTCACGTGGATATACCAGCCTGGTATACTGCCCCCTCACGTTGTATACAGCCTGGTATACTGCCCCCTCACGTGTATACCAGCCTGGTATACTGCCCCTCAACTGTATACTAGCCTGGTATACTACCCCCTCACGAGTATACCAGCCTGGTATACTGAGTCCCCTTGGCAATATTACCAACATGGTATACTGAGTCTTAAAATACAGTCCTTGGATATGCTGAAGCCAGTCGATTGAAATGAGACATGATCGCGACATAAAAGATTATGAAATAATCCCATATGATGGATGGCCAGATATTTTTGACACCACAAACACAAATTACTGAAAAAAAATAGTTGGAAAATACAGTAAGAAATACCGTAGTTGTTGTTGTTAAAGATTCGCTACCTGGGACAAGACGTTCCAAGTAGCACGGGCTATGGTGAGCCCGTAGTGCCCTTAAATGCCGTAGGATTATTTCTCCACTAAACCTGTAGGAAGCACTTAACAAGTGTGTTTGAAGGACTTCTTGACAAGTACAGAACAAAATACAACTCTTAAGTTATTTAATAATCAAACTACAGAAGAAGCAAGAGTCAGGTGTCACAGATGTGACTGGTCATCACACACACACAGGTGACAGAGGCTAACGTAACAGGTGTAATATAGATTGATGTAAGAGGCCAATTCAGTCACGTATAAGAGGCTATTATAGACAGGTGAAATTACGGGCTCACCATAGCCCGTGCTACATGGACATTTCCTTCTGAGTAGCTATATCTAAAACAGCAACAACAACAGACTAATAGAGACAGGTGTAAGAGCCTAATATAGACAGGTGTAACAATTTAATATAGACAGGTGTAAGAGGATAATTTAGACAGGTTGTCTTAGGTTCAGTTAAGTTAGGTTACTTTAGGGTAGTTAGGTTGGGTTAAGTAAGAATGACTTACGTTAGATTAGTTCGGTTTGCTGGATTAGGTCAGGTCAGGTTAGGTTAGGTTAGGTTTAGGTTAGGTTAAAACTGAATAGGTTAGGAAGGATTAGATGGATTACGTTTGTTGGGTTAGGTTAAATTAGGTTGGTTGGGTTAGGTTAGATTTGGTTAGGTTAGGTTGGTTAAGTTGGGATGGTGTGATTAGGTTAGACTGGATGTATTTAACGAGTAACACTAGCGTAAAGGGTGCGTATTTTGATCACTAAAATCATGAACTAAATTACCCGAACCTAACCTACCCGGAGACCCACGAATAGAAAACGGAACATCACGTCAATTTTGCAAGCCGCTGAAATAAATAGTACATCAGGTTTGGCCGTAGGGGGAACTGATACAACACCCCCCCCCCCAAGCCACACACGCGCCATCTGGACGCCAATACTATACACTAGTCTCTCCCTCAGGCGTGTAAACTGTTTACGACCGCCGATCATTACAAAATACGGGTAAACTGGCATATTATCACTTGTAATTTAATCAAGCGGGTCCTTAATGGCCTAACGATCTGCAGGCATCGATTGAGGGGTATTATGTGCTGTCTATAATCATCAATTACAACAACCAGCCATTAGTCCCTTAACGAGCGCGGGTCTTGCAGGTGGTGAGGTTTGATCGTGTTCATCAACATGTTGGCACCCCTGAGAGGCTCAGTTGTCGCCTTCCTTACCCGCTAGTTCACCAGTGATCAATTATGAACGAGTCTTACCCCAGAGAGGCTCAGTTGTGGCCTTTCTTACGCGCTAGTTCATCAGTGATCAGTTATGAACGAGTCTTACCCCAGAGAGGCTCAGTTGTCGCCTTCCTTACCCGCTAGTTCACCAGTGATCAGTTATGAACGAGTCTTACCCCAGAGAGGCTCAGTTGTGGCCTTTCTTACGCGCTAGTTCACCAGTGATCAGTTATGAACGAGTCTTACCCCAGAGAGGCTCAGTTGTGTCCTTCCTTACCCGCTAGTTCACCAGTGATCAGTTAGGAACGAGTCTTACCCCTGAGAGGCTCAGTTGTCGCCTTCCTTACCCGCTAGTTCACCAGTGATCAGTTAGGAACGAGTCTTACCCCTGAGAGGCTCGGTTCTCAAAATATTGTACGCATTAATTTCTTTACTCTGCAGATCGGAAGTTCATCTACTTGAAGTCTTATTCCTTTCTTAATCTGATCTTACGCCATCTCCTCCTATACTAAACATCTTGGGAACGTCACTGTATATGACGCCGTGTTCTCTTACCAACAAAACCACTCCTATCCAAATTGTCTTCAAAAGAAATGCTGAAAATTGTTCAGAATATAATTTCTCTTACCTTGGGTGGCAGAGTGGTCTGCGGCGGCCACCTCCAGTCTGCTCGCCTTACTGCCCCGTCTGCTCCCTATCACCTTCCTCCTCCGCAGAGAGCTAGAGATCACCCATATGTCCGTCTGCTTCCCTGCAGGCACCGCGGTGTTAGCCGGGAACATGCGCGCGCTCTTTACCTGGAATTGACCACTCATTGTTAGGAACGAGTCTTCCCCTGGGAGGCTCAGTTTCCTATTTTGCCTAATTGTAATTCAACAGCGAATAATTATGAACGAGTTTACCCTTGAGAGGCTCAGTTTGCTCCCTCGCCGACCTGTAATTCATCAGTGATCAAATATGGACGAGTCTTCACTCAATAAGTGTCAATATGTGTCGCTGTATCTGATAAACAATGTACATAACCGCCACACTCGTTGCTTTCAAGTACAGGTCATCAGTCATAGATTCCGTTACTTAATACTTTGGTCCCCTTTATTATATATATATATATAATATATATATATATATATATATATATATATATATATATATATATATATATATATATGCAACAACGCTCACAAAAACACTAATCCAAGTATGCAGAATAACAACATGTTAAAATAGAGAATGCTTAACGCAACGAAACTCTCACTTTTAACAATAAATTTTGCCCCTGTGAAGTCGATAGAATGATCACATGAACTGGAAATGCTTATGTAGGGGCAGGCACCACAAAAGCCAGGGGCAGGCACCACAAAAGCCAGGGGCAGGCACCACAAAAGCCAGGGGCAGGCACCACAAAAGCCAGGGGCAGGCACCACAAAGCCAGGGGGCAGGCACCACAAAAGCCAGGGGCAGGCACCACAAAAGCCAGGGGGCAGGCACCACAAAAGCCAGGGGGCAGGCACCACAAAAGCCAGGGGCAGGCACCACAAAAGCCAGGGGGCAGGCACCACAAAAGCCAGGGGGCAGGCACCACAAAAGCCAGGGGCAGACACCACAAAAGCCAGGGGGCAGGCACCACAAAAGCCAGGGCGGAGTCAAAAGAGTAAAATCCCACAGGAAACCCTCCATAACCAGAAAATAAAAGCCTGCACTTGCCACTAGGGATCACGGATAGTTTCACACACTGACTTACACAGGAGGTAGTGCTCGTGAGGCCTTGCAACTGATGCAATTGCTTGGTATCAAAGTTGAATTGGTTTGGTTGTAGAGCCAACTGCTGCTCTCGGATATAACCCTGGTATTCTCCAGGTATACTTCTGGTATACTATAGATTTTGATATTCATATGGTCCCCCTCATACCCGTCCAGTACTCACTACATAACAACATATGTAGTCCCGTGTCTTTGATATTGTTTTTCTCCTCTAGACACGCACTGCCAAGTCAGCTGTTTTGTGTTTACCTTACGAAAACAAAACATAAATGTAAACAAAGCCACGTGGCGACGCTAAAACCACGTGTAGGAGGATGTTAAGGGTGGAAGGGAGGGAGAATACTGGGCGGGATGGAGGTAAGAGACGGGAGACCTTTCTCTTTCCTTCCCTTCTCCTCCTCACTTTACCCTTCCACCTCTCCCCTCCCCTTCACCCCCCCCCCCCCACCCACCTGGTGGGAAGACCTTCACTGTGGCAAAAAACATGTTCTGACAACGTCATTTAGGAATGTGTCCAAGGTCACTGTTTTGCTTGAGAGATAGACAGATACAGAATAGACAGACAGGCTACAATACAGGGGCGTGTTTAGACAGACAGGCGAAGTACAGGGGAGCGTTTAGACAGACAGGCTACAATACAGGGGCGTGTTTAGACAGACAGGCGAGGTACAGGGGAGCGTTTAGACAGACAGGCAAGGTACAGGGGCGCGTTTAGACAGACAGGCGAGGTACAGGGGCGCGTTTAGACAGACAGGCAAGGTACAGGGGCGCGTTTAGACAGACAGGCAAGGTACAGGGGCGCGTTTAGACAGACAGGCAAGGTACAGGGGCGCGTTTAGACAGACAGGCGAGGTACAGGGGCGTGTTTAGACAGACAGGCTACAATACAGGGGCGTGTTTAGACAGACAGGCGAAGTACAGGGGAGCGTTTAGACAGACAGGCAAGGTACAGGGGCGTGTTTAGACAGACAGGCGAGGTACAGGGGCGCGTTTAGACAGACAGGCGAGGTACAGGGGCGCGTTTAGACAGACAGGCAAGGTACAGGGCGCGTTTAGACAGACAGGCAAGGCACAGGGGCGTGTTTTAGACAGACAGGCAAGGTACAGTGGCGTGTTTAGACAGACAGGCAAGGTACAGGGGCGTGTTTAGACAGACAGGCAAGGTACAGGGGCGTGTTTAGACAGACAGGCAAGGTACAGTGGCGTGTTTAGACAGACAGGCAAGGTACAGGGGCGCGTTTAGACAGACAGGCGAGGTACAGGGGAGCGTTTAGACAGACAGGCAAGTACAGGGGCGTGTTTAGACAGACAGGCGAGGATACAAGCACGCGTTTAGACAGAAACTGACACAATAAACTGACAGAATCTCAGGTTTTGAGCCAGGTGGTGATGTATGAGAGACGTTAGCTATTACAAATGGACCAATCATATGCTAGCTGGGTGTATCATCCAATCAGAACGCACCAAGGGATGATCGTGGGCAAATAGGAATTGAAGATTAAGGTAAGCAAGATATATACTGATATCAACTTGCGTGCAAGGGTGACATTAGCGTGAGCTGAGATATGAGAATGACTCTTATTGGCCCAAGAAGGAGATTGTGAGAGAGCGCAAAGCCCGGATGACTATACCACACACGGAAGGGATAGGAGCTGGGATAGGTGGGGGGGGGAGAGGGGGGACAGTGTCCAATCATTGGCCAATCGGGGGATTGAACGCCGACCTGCAAGAAGCGAGGCTGTTGGTGTGTACCGACCAGTCCAAGTCATATCTGGATGACTTGGGAGCCTCGCCCCATGTCCCCGCCTGAGGCAAGGCTTGCTTGGTAATACCTTGATCCGCCAGACTGTTGCTTGGAGCGGCCCGCAGGCCAACACATGCAGAATAACACAGTTGGTCCGGCACTTCTTGTACCAACGTACCTAATTTTGTCTAGAAGTTCCGATAATATTTATTATGCATGATAGCAGGGTATTGAATGGCTGGTGATATTGGTTCTAAAGATTGCTCGCTGATTGGTGGTCGCGCTGGACGTTACACTCTCACACAACCTCTTTATGGTCACTGGTTCGCACATCTTCCAAGAATACCACACACACATTGAGTTAGGGAAATACCATATGTTAAACATAGATTCTGTTCTTAAAAGATTCCTCCATTTTGCACCCGCAAGATAACGTAAGATTTTAAGGGTTGACAGATGTTAATCTTCTTGTTTGAGGAGCTGTTCACTTGAGACAGTTCAGCAAGTCCCAGCTGTGTCTGGGTACAAGTGACAGGATGAACAACCCAGCGGGTTTTCTTCCTATTGGGGAGTGTTGTACATGCTGCTATGGCGGTGTGTCCACTCACAGGATGAGTGACGCTGCCCAATACTGTCACTATGGCGGTGTGTCCACTCACAGGATGAGTGACGCTGCCCAATACTGTCACTATGGCGGTGTGTCCACTCACAGGATGAGTGACGCTGCCCAATACTGTCACTATGGCGGTGTGTCCACTCACAGGATGAGTGACGCTGCCCAATACTGTCACTATGGCGGTGTGTCCACTCACAGGATGAGTGACGCTGCCCAATACTGTCACTATGGCGGTGTGTCCACTCACAGGATGAGTGGCGCTGCCCAATACTGTCACTATGGCGGTGTGTCCACTCACTGGATGAGTGACGCTGCCCAATACTGTCACTATGGCGGTGTGTCCACTCACAGGATGAGTGGCGCTGCCCAATACTGTCACTATGGCGGTGTGTCCACTCACAGGATGAGTGACGCTGCCCAATACTGTCACTATGGCGGTGTGTCCACTCACAGGATGAGTGACGCTGCCCAATACTGTCACTATGGAGGTGTGTCCACTCACAGGATGAGTGACGCTGCCCAATACTGTCACTATGGCGGTGTGTCCACTCACAAGATGAGTGACGCTGCCCAATAAACTCGCTCTTCGCGGGAAAATTAAAATTAAATTACATTCCAAGAATAAGGCGTGAGTTAAGAGGATAGAGGGAACCACTCGGTCATGTAACAGTGGCAGCCGTTGTACTTACACACATGACCACACTCACTCGCTCACTGGCAACATTGCATGTGCAACCATAGCCTCAGAGGACTGCACTACAAGGAATCACTGAAGGAGTAGCAATCAGGGGCAAGATGTGCTTACAAGACTGGAGCGAGGTGCACCAAGCACTTACGCTTCCTGTTGCGAAACATGTACATCTGTAAACCATAATGCGGCCTTGTTTACATTTTTTAAACAGTTTACGAGCCTGGAATATATGTATAAAAATGTGTGGGATATACAGGTACCGCAAGACGAGTCTTGGCTCGCTCGAGTGGTCGTAATTTCGCTGTATTTCTCAAGTTTACATAATAATGTGTACTAGTTTATGCGGTAATTTATGCTAGTTTATATTATAATTATTACTAGTTTATATAGCAATTTGTATGATGACCAAACCACTGGCGGCCTGGTAGCTGAGTGGACAGCGTTCGGGACTCTTAATTCTAGGGTCCGGGTTTGATCCCGGATGATGGCAGAAACACAATGGGCAGAGTTTCTTTCACCCTGATGCCCTGTTTCCTAGCAGTAAATAGGTACCTGGGAGTTAGTCAGCTGTCACGGGCTGCTTCCTGGGTGTGTGAGTACTTACCTAGTTGTACTTGCGGGGGTTGAGCTCTGCTCTTTTGCCCCGCCTCTCAACTGTCAATCAACTGTTTCTACTACAATATATATATATATATATAATATATATATATATATATATATATATATATATATATGTGTGTGTGTGTGTATGTGTGTGAGTGAGAAAATAAAAATTAGTTAGTAGTTAGTAACATTTGATTGACAGTTGAGAGGCGGGACCAAAGAGCCAGAGCTCAACCCCCGCAAGCACAACTACGTGAGTACACCCCAAAAGATGGAGAAACAACGACGTTTCGGTCCGTCGTGGACCATGTGTGAGAGAGGAGGCAAGTAGCACGGGCTATGGTGATCCCGTAGTGGACAATGGTAGTGTCCACCCTCCTCCTGAGACAATGGTAGTGTCCACCCTCCTCCTGAGACAATGGTAGTGTCCACCCTCCTCCTGAGACAATGGTAGTGTCCATATATATATTAAGGCTATATTAAGACCGCCATGGTTAATAGCTCCCCAATTAATGAAGTAAATTAGTGTTATAAAGGTCAGAGGTCACTGGGTAATTAACCTAATTAACAAGGGAGGCTCGTCCTAGCACGGCACTGTTGTGAGCACTGCACTGTTGTGAGCACGGCACTGTTGTGAGCACTGCACTGTTGTGAGCACGGCACTGTTGTGAGCACGGCACTGTTTTGAGCACGGCACTGTTGTGAACACGGCACTGTTGTGAGCACGGCACTGTTGTGAGCACGGCACTGTTGTGAGCACGGCACTGTTGTGAGCACGGCACTGTTGTGAGCACGGCACTGTTGTGAGCACTGCACTGTTGTGAGCACGGCACTGTTGTGAGAACGGCACTGTTGTGAGCACGGCACTGTTGTGAGCACGGCACTGTTGTGAGCACGGCACTGTTGTGAGAACGGCACTGTTGTGAGCACGGCACTGTTGTGAGCACGGCACTGTTGTGAGCACGGCACTGTTGTGAGCACGGCACTGTTGTGAGCACGGCACTGTTGTGAGCACGGCACTGTTGTGAGCACTGCACTGTTGTGAGCACGGCACTGTTGTGAGAACGGCACTGTTGTGAGCACGGCACTGTTGTGAGCACGGCACTGTTGTGAGCACGGCACTGTTGTGAGCACGGCACTGTTGTGAGCACGGATCTGTTGTGAGCACGGCACTGTTGTGAACACGGCACTGTTGTGAACACGGCACTGTTGTGAGCACGGCACTGGTGTCAGCACGGCACTGTTGTGAACAAGGCACTGTTGTGAACACGGCACTGGTGTCAGCACGGCACTGTTTTGAGCACGGCACTGTTGTGAGCACGGCACTGGTGTCAGCACGGCACTGTTGTGAGCACGGCACTGTTGTGAGCACGGCACTGTTGTGAGCACGGCACTGTTGTGAGCACGGCACTGTTGTGAGCACGGCACTGGTGTCAGCACGGCACTGTTGTGAACACGGCACTGTTGTGAGCACGACAATGTTGTGAGCACGGCACTGTTGTGAGCACGGCACTGTTGTGAGCACGGCACTGTTGTGAGCACGGCACTGTTGTGAGCACGGCACTGTTGTGAGCACGGCACTGGTGTCAGCACGGCACTGTTGTGAGCACGGCACTGTTGTGAGCACGGCACTGTTGTGAGCACGGCACTGGTGTCAGCACGGCACTGTTGTGAGCACGGCACTGTTGTGAGCACGGCACTGGTGTGTGTACGGCACTGTTGTGAGCACGGCAGTTGTGAGCACGGCACTGTTGTGAGCACGGCACTGTTGTGAGCACGGCACTGTTTTGAGCACGGCACTGGTGTGTGTACGGCACTGTTGTGAGCACGGCACTGTTGTGAGCACGGCACTGTTGTGAGCACGGCACTGGTGTGAGCACGGCACTGTTGTGAGCACGGCACTGTTGTGAGCACTGCACTGTTGTGAGCACGGCACTGTTGTGAGAACTGAACGGGTGCCAGCAGGACACTGGTGCCAGCAGGACACGGGTGCCAGGGCACGGGTGCCAGCAGGACACAGGTACCAGCAGGACACAGGTACCAGCAGGACACTGGTACCAGCAAAACACAGGTACCAGGAGGACACTGGTACCAGCAGGACACAAGTACCAGCAGGACACAGGTACCAGGACACTGGTACCAGCAGGACACAGGTATCAGCAGGACACTGGTACTAGCAGGACACATATACCAGCAGGACACGGGAACCAGCAGGACACTGGTGCCAGCAGGACACAGGTACCAGCAGGACATGGGTACCAGCAGGACACGGGTACCAGCAGGACACTGGTGCCAGCAGGACACTGGTGCCAGCAGGACACAAGTGCCAGCAGGATACAGGTACCAGCAGGACACTGGTGCCAGCAGGACACTGGTGCCAGCAGGACACTGGTGCCAGCAGGACACTAGTGCCAGCAGGATACAGGTACCAGCAGGACACTGGTGCCAGCAGGACACTGGTGCCAGCAGGACACAAGTGCCAGCAGGATACAGGTACCAGCAGGACACTGGTGCCAGCAGGACACAAGTGCCAGCAGGACACAGGTGCCAGCAGGACACAAGTGCCAGCAGGACATGGGTGCCAGGAGGACACTGGTGCCAGCAGAACACTGGTGCCAGCAGGACACTGGTGCCAGCAGGACATGGGTGCCAGCTGGACATGGGTGCAAGCAGGACACAAGTGCCAGCAGGACATGGGTGCCAGCAGAACACTGGTGCCAGCAGGACACTGGTGCCAGCAGGACATGGGTGCCAGCAGGACACAGGTGCCAGCAGGACATGGGTGCCAGGAGGACACAGGTGCCAGCAGGACATGAGTGCCAGGAGGACACTGGTGCCAGCAGGACACTGGTGCCAGCAGGACACTGGTGCCAGCAGGACACTGGTGCCAGCAGGACACTGGTGCCAGCAGGACATGGGTGCCAGGAGGACACTGGTTCTAGCAGGACACAGGTGCCAGCAGGACATGAGTGCCAGGAGGACACTGGTGCCAGCAGGACACTGGTGCCAGCAGGACACTGGTGCCAGCAGGACACTGGTGCCAGCAGGACACTGGTGCCAGCAGAACACTGGTGCCAGCAGGACACTGGTGCCAGGACATGGGTGCCAGCAGGACACTGGTGCCAGCAGAACACTGGTGCCAGCACGACATGGGTGCCAGCAGGACACTGGTGCCAGCAGAACACTGGTGCCAGCAGAACACTGGTGCCAGCAGAACACTGGTGCCAGCAGGACACGGGTGCCAGGAGGACACTGGTGCCAGCAGGACACTGGTGCCAGCAGGACACTGGTGCCAGCAGGACATGGGTGCCAGGAGGACACAGGTGCAAGCAGGACACTGGTGCCAGCACGACATGGGTGCCAGCAGGACACAGGTGCCAGCAGGACACTGGTGCCAGCAGGACATGGGTGCGAGCAGAACACTGGTGCCAGCAGGACACTGGTGCCAGCAGGACACTGGTGCGAGCAGAACCCTGGTGCCAGCAGGACACTGGTGCCAGCAGAACACTGGTGCCAGCAGGACACTGGTGCCAGCAGGACACTGGTGCCAGCAGAACACTGGTGCCAGCAGGACACTGGTGCCAGCAGAACACTGGTGCCAGCAGGACACTGGTGCCAGCAGGACATGGGTGCCAGCAGGACATTGGTGCCAGCGGGACATGGGTGCCAGCAGAACACCGGTGCCAGCAGGACACTGGTGCCAGCAGGACACTGGTGCCAGCAGGACCAGGGTGCCAGCAGAACACTGGTGCCAGCAGGACATGGGTGCCAGCAGGACACTGGTGCCAGCAGGACACTGGTGCCAGCTGAACACTGGTGCCAGCAGGACACTGGTGCCAGCTGAACACTGGTGCCAGTAGGACATGGGTGCCAGCAGGACACTGGTGCCAGCAGGACACTGGTGCCAGCAGAACACTGGTGCCAGCAGAACACTGGTGCCAGCAGGACACTGGTGCCAGCAGGACACTGGTGCCAGCAGAACACTGGTGCCAGCAGGACACTGGTGCCAGCAGGACACTGGTGCCAGCAGGACACTGGTGCCAGAACACTGGTGCCAGCAGAACACTGGTGCCAGCAGGACACTGGTGCCAGCAGGACACTGGTGCCAGCAGAACATGGGTGCCAGCAGGACACTGGTGCCAGCAGGACATGGGTGCCAGCAGGACACTGGTACCAGCAGAACACTGGTGCCAGCAGGACATGGGTGCCAGCAGGACACTGGTGCCAGCAGAACACTGGTGCCAGCAGAACACTGGTGCCAGCAGGACACTGGTGCCAGCAGGACATGGGTGCCAGCAGGACACTGGTGCCAGCAGGCCCCTGGTGCCAGCTGAACACTGGTGCCAGCAGGACAATGGTGCCAGCAGGACATGGGTGCCAGCAGGACATTGGTGCCAGCAGGACATGGGTGCGAGCAGAACACTGGTGCCAGCAGGACATGGGTGCCAGCAGGACACTGGTGCCAGAAGGACACTGGTGCCAGCAGGACACTGGTGCCAGCATGACACTGGTGCCAGCAGGACACTGGTGCCAGCAGGACACTGGTGCCAGCAGGACACTGGTGCCAGCAGGACACTGGAGCCAGCAGGACACTGGTGCCAGCAGAATACTGGTGCCAGCAGAACACTGGTGCCAGCAGGACACTGGTGCCAGCAGAACACTGGTGCCAGCAGGACATGGGTGCCAGCAGGACACTGGTGCCAGCAGGACACAGGTGCCAGCAGGACATTGGTGCCAGCAGAACACTGGTGCCAGCAGGAGACTGGTGCCAGCAGAACACTGGTGCCAGCAGGACACTGGTGCCAGCAGAACACTGGTGCCAGCAGGACATGGGTGCCAGCAGGACACTGGTGCCAGCAGGACTGGTGCCAGCAGGACACAGGTGCCAGCAGGACACAAGTGCCAGCAGGACACAAGTGCCAGCAGGACACAAGTGCCAGCAGGACACTGGTGCCAGCTGAACACTGGTGCCAGCAGGACACAAGTGCCAGCAGGACACAAGTGCCAGCAGGACACTGGTGCCAGCAGGCCCCTGGTGCCAGCTGAACACTGGTGCCAGCAGGACACTGGTGCCAGCAGGACACTGGTGTCAGCAGCACACAGGTGCCATCAGGACACAAGTGCCAGCAGGACACAAGTGCCAGCAGGACATGGGTGCCAGCAGGACTCTGGTGCCAGCAGGACACTGGTGCCAGCAGGACACAAGTCCCAGCAGGACACAAGTGCCAACAGGACGCAAGTGAAAGCAGGACACAAGTGCCAACAGGACACAAGTGCCAGCAGGACACAAGTGCCAGCAGGACACTGGTGCCAGCAGGACACTGGTGCCAGCAGGACACTGGTGCCAGCAGGACACTGGTGCCAGCAGGACACAGGTGCCAGCAGGACACAAGTGCCAGCAGGACACAAGTGCCAGCAGGACACAAGTGCCAGCAGGACACAAGTGCCAGCAGGACACTGGTGCCAGCTGAACACTGGTGCCAGCAGGACACAAGTGCCAGCAGGACACAAGTGCCAGCAGGACACAAGTGCCAGCAGGCCCCTGGTGCTAGCAGGCCCCTGGTGCCAGCTGAACACTGGTGCCAGCTGAACACTGGTGCCAGCAGGACATGGGTGCCAGCAGGACACTGGTGCCAGCAGGACACTGGTGCCAGCAGAACACTGGTGCCAGCAAGACACTGGTGCCAGCAGGACACTGGTGCCAGCAGAACACTGGTACCAGCAGGACACTGGTGCCAGCAGAACACTGGTGCCAGCAGGACACTGGTGCCAGCAGGACACTGGAGCCAGCAGGACACTGGTGCCAGCAGAACACTGGTGCCAGCAGAACACTGGTGCCAGCAGAACACTGGTGCCAGCAGAACACTGGTGCCAGCAGAACACTGGTGCCAGCAGAACACTGGTGCCAGCAGGACACTGGTGCCAGCAGGACACTGGGGCCAGCAGGACACTGGTGCCAGCAGAACACTGGTGCCAGCAGGACACTGGTGCCAGCAGAACACTGGTGCCAGGACACTGGTGCCAGCAGAACACTGGTGCCAGCAGGACACAGGTGCCAGCAGGACACAAGTGCCAGCAAGACACAAGTGCCAGCAGGACACGGGTGCCAGCAGGACACTAGTGCCAGCAGGACACAGGTGCCAGCAGTACACAAGTGCCAGCAGGAAACGGGTGCCAGCAGGACACTGATGCCAGCAGGACACTGGTGCCAGCAGGACACTGGTGCCAGCAGGACACAGGTGCCAGCAGAACACTGGTGCCAGCAGGACATGGGTGCCAGCAGGACACTGGTGCCAGCAGGACACAGGTGCCAGCAGGACACTGGTGCCAGCAGGACACTGGTGCCAGCAGGACACAGGTGCCAGCAGTACACTGGTGCCAGCAGGACACTGGTGCCAGCAGGACATGGGTGCCAGCAGGACACTGAAGCCAGCAGGACACTGGTGCCAGCAGGACACTGGTGCCAGCAGGACATGGGTGCCAGCAGGACACTGGTGCCAGCAGGACACAGGTGCCAGCAGGACACTGGTGCCAGCTGAACACTGGTGCCAGCAGGACACTGGTGCCAGCAGGACACTGGTACCAGCAGGACATGGGTGCCAGCAGAACATTGGTGCCAGCAGGACACAGGTGCCAGCAGGACACTGGTGCCAGCAGGACATGGGTGCCAGCAGAACACTGGTGCCAGCAGGACACAGGTGCCAGCAGGACACTGGTGCCAGCAGGACATGGGTGCCAGCAGGACACAGGTGCCAGCAGGACACAGGTGCCAGCAGGACACTGGTGCCAGCAGGACACTGGTGCCAGCAGGACATGGGTGCCAGCAGGACACTGGTGCCAGCTGAACACTGGTGCCAGCAGGACACTGGTGCCAGCAGGACACTGGTGCCAGCAGGACATGGTTGCCAGCAGAACACTGGTGCCAGCAGGACACAGGTGCCAGCAGGACACTGGTGCCAGCAGGACACTGGTACCAGCAGGACATGGGTGCCAGCAGAACACTGGTGCCAGCAGGACACAGGTGCCAGCAGGACACTGGTGCCAGCAGGACACAGGTGCCAGCAGAACACTGGTGCCAGCAGGACACAGGTGCCAGCAGGACACTGGTGCCAGCAGGACACTGGTGCCAGCAGGACACAGGTGCCAGCAGGACACTGGTGCCAGCAGGACATGGGTGCCAGCAGAACACTGGTGCCAGCAGGACACAGGTGCCAGCAGGACACTGGTGCCAGCAGGACATGGGTGCCAGCAGGACACAGGTGCCAGCAGGACACAGGTGCCAGCAGGACACAGGTGCCAGCAGGACACTGGTGCCAGCAGGACATGGGTGCCAGCAGAACACTGGTGCCAGCAGGACACAGGTGCCAGCAGGACACTGGTGCCAGCAGGACATGGGTGCCAGCAGGACACAGGTGCCAGCAGGACACAGGTGCCAGCAGGACACAGGTGCCAGCAGGACACTGGTGCCAGCAGGACATGGGTGCCAGCAGAACACTGGTGCCAGCAGGACACAGGTGCCAGCAGGACACTGGTGCCAGCAGGACATGGGTGCCAGCAGGACACAGGTGCCAGCAGGACACAGGTGCCAGCAGGACACAGGTGCCAGCAGGACACTGGTGCCAGCAGGACATGGGTGCCAGCAGAACATAGATTTAAATATACAGGAACCTAACCTAACCTTCCAGATGTTTGGAGCAGTATGGGGTCATGTGGATGGGCTCGTTCTGTCTGTGTCTCTCTCTCTTAGTCTCTGTCTCTGAGGGATATATGTATTTTACATATAGGGAACTAGAGCAACTGGGAAGTTTTTTGTGGAGTGCCTTACACTCCCATCAATGGCGTGGCACTCTGGCACCCCATCCCCACTCCTCCACACCCCCTCCACACTTCCAACGAATCAATATCAGGTGTTCAAGATTCGATATGAAGGGTCTTTTGTCACTCACGTTCAAAGATATTTGAATGTGTCACACACCGCCATAGTGACAGTATTGGGCAGCGTCACTCATCCTGTGAGTGGACACACCGCCATAGTGACAGTATTGGGCAGCGTCACTCATCCTGTGAGTGGACACACCGCCATAGTGACAGTATTGGGCAGCGTCAATCATCCTGTGAGTGGACACACCGCCATAGTGACAGTATTGGGCAGCGTCACTCATCCTGTGAGTGGACACACCACCATAGTAACAGTATTGGGCAGCGTCACTCATCCTGTGAGTGGACACACCGCCATAGTGACAGTATTGGGCAGCGTCACTCATCCTGTGAGTGGACACACCACCATAGTGACAGTATTGGGCAGCGTCACTCATCCTGTGAGTGGACACACCGCCATAGTGACAGTATTGGGCAGCGTCACTAATCCTGTGAGTGGACACACCACCATAGTGACAGTATTGAGCAGCGTCACTCATCCTGTGAGTGGACACACCGCCATAGTGACAGTATTGGGCAGCGTCACTCATCCTGTGAGTGGACACACCGCCATAGTGACAGTATTGGGCAGCGTCACTCATCCTGTGAGTGGACACACCACCATAGTGACAGTATTGGGCAGCGTCACTCATCCTGTGAGTGGACACACCGCCATAGTGACAGTATTGGGCAGCGCCACTCATCATGTGAGTGGACACACCGCCATAGTGACAGTATTGGGCAGCGTCACTCATCCTGTGAGTGGACACACCACCATAGTGACAGTATTGGGCAGCGTCACTCATCCTGTGAGTGGACACACCGCCATAGTGACAGTATTGGGCAGCGTCACTCATCCTGTGAGCGGACACACCGCCATAGTGACAGTATTGGGCAGCGTCACTCATCCTGTGAGTGGACACACCACCATAGTGACAGTATTGGGCAGCGTCACTCATCCTGTGAGTGGACACACCGCCATAGTGACAGTATTGGGCAGCGTCACTCATCATGTGAGTGGACACACCGCCATAGTGACAGTATTGGGCAGCGTCACTCATCCTGTGAGTGGACACACCGCCATAGTGACAGTATTGGGCAGCGTCACTCATCCTGTGAGTGGACACACCGCCATAGTGACAGTATTGGGCAGCGCCACTCATCCTGTGAGTGGACACACCGCCATAGTGACAGTATTGGGCAGCGTCACTCATCCTGTGAGTGGACACACCGCCATAGTGACAGTATTGGGCAGCGCCACTCATCCTGTGAGTGGACACACCGCCATAGTGACAGTATTGGGCAGCGCCACTCATCCTGTGAGTGGACACACCGCCATAGTGACAGTATTGGGCAGCGTCACTCATCCTGTGAGTGGACACACCGCCATAGTGACAGTATTGGGCAGCGCCACTCATCCTGTGAGTGGACACACCGCCATAGTGACAGTATTGGGCAGCGCCACTCATCCTGTGAGTGGACACACCGCCATAGTGACAGTATTGGGCAGCGCCACTCATCCTGTGAGTGGACACACCGCCATAGTGACAGTATTGGGCAGCGTCACTCATCCTGTGAGTGGACACACCGCCATAGTGACAGTATTGGGCAGCGCCACTCATCCTGTGAGTGGACACACCGCCATAGTGACAGTATTGGGCAGCGCCACTCATCCTGTGAGTGGACACACCGCCATAGTGACAGTATTGGGCAGCGCCACTCATCCTGTGAGTGGACACACCGCCATAGTGACAGTATTGGGCAGCGCCACTCATCCTGTGAGTGGACACACCGCCATAGTGACAGTATTGGGCAGCGCCACTCATCCTGTGAGTGGACACACCGCCATAGTGACAGTATTGGGCAGCGCCACTCATCCTGTGAGTGGACACACCACCATAGTGACAGTATTGGGCAGCGTCACTCATCCTGTGAGTGGACACACCGCCATAGTGACAGTATTGGGCAGCGCCACTCATCCTGTGAGTGGACACACCGCCATAGTGACAGTATTGGGCAGCGTCACTCATCCTGTGAGTGGACACACCGCCATAGTGACAGTATTGGGCAGCGCCACTCATCCTGTGAGTGGACACACCACCATAGTGACAGTATTGGGCAGCGCCACTCATCCTGTGAGTGGACACACCGCCATAGTGACAGTATTGGGCAGCGCCACTCATCCTGTGAGTGGACACACCTCCATAGTGACAGTATTGGGCAGCGCCACTCATCCTGTGAGTGGACACACCGCCATAGTGACAGTATTGGGCAGCGTCACTCATCCTGTGAGTGGACACACCGCCATAGTGACAGTATTGGGCAGCGCCACTCATCCTGTGAGTGGACACACCGCCATAGTGACAGTATTGGGCAGCGCCACTCATCCTGTGAGTGGACACACCGCCATAGTGACAGTATGGACGCGACCCCCAAAGCCACATTCAACAATTTTAACATGCTCTTCATTCCAAATACGAGTTTTATGAAATATAAATTAATAGTTATATATTAGCTATTTGTGCATATATAGATATAGGTTAGGTTAGGTGTTTAGGTTCTGTTGGCGATTATTTGTATTTGTAGTACGTGGGTGAAGCATTTACAGCGTTGGGGTTCGAACACGAGTCGTCAGTGAAGCACTTGTTCGGAAAGTTTCTTGCTTTGGAGGCAATATCATTTTCATAGTTTCTTTCTGGCAATCTTGTTATGTTTATGTAGTGATTCCTGGTCCTGTTGTATCTATTGCGGGTTACCTCTCTTCTTTGTCTTCTGTATTTCCTCCTGCTTTTGGCTGTTGCTTCCTGGCACTGTCTGTTGAACCATGAGTTATTAACCCGCCAAACACACAGCGAAACTACAACGTTGGTACAACGTTGTAGTCTTGTTCTTGAAGTTCCAGTTCTCTGGAATTCTTCCCTATCAGTTTTAATGATTCCTCTTACTATCTTGTATGTAGTGATCATATTACCTATTTTTCTTCTATCTTCTAGTTGGTGTGTGTGTGTGTGTGTGTGTGTGTGTGTATTCATTTAGTTGTATTCACTTAGTTGTATATTACGGGGGTTGAGCTTTGCTCTTTCGGCCCGCCTCTCAACTATCAATCAACTGTTTACTAACTACACTAACTACTTTTTTTTTGTTTTTTTTTTTGTTTTTCACACACACACACACACCCAGGAGCAGCCGTGACAGCTGACTAACTCCCAGGTACCTATTTACTGCTAGGTAACAG
>WNGS01017119.1:0-12294 GCA_020271785.1 Procambarus virginalis | reverse complement strand
AAATCTTGTTGATGTTGTATGTCAGTTAACCTTAAACAAGTAAAAACAAGAATCAAGATGATCCAAGAGGGTGAAGAAATGATAAAGAGAACGGCAATGGTGGACAGTAGTAACACACTTAAGAATTATTCAATAATAAATACAAATTTGTCCTTCACTTATGGTAAAGGAAAGTCTACTTGGAAGGATTCAATTTACATGAGATTAAGATTAGGATACAAATATATCTGGCAGTACGGTGTTGATGTTAGTGAAAAAGATAAGAAGTGTAAATTATGTAGTATGCCGCACGCCCACACCTTAGAACATTATGTATTACATTGTCAACTTATTGATAACTATAGAAATAAGGAAATAAATAGTGTACCACATCAAATTGTTTGGATGTGTGATAATGGTATGATAGACAGTATACTTAGGAGCTACAAGAATTTTGCCCCAAGAGTGTAACAATTATATGCTGTGCTTACTATATTAACCTGCAATATGTTAAAAGGGATTCTTGTAATGTTATTTGTCTATTTGTACTCACTGATTTTGTGCGCCCCTTGAGGGACTTGAAGTAGAGGGGGGTAGAAATAGCCTAAGCTAGACAGGACGGGAGAGACATCTCCCGCCAACACATCACAAGGCGCAGTGTGGTCACAATGCGACCCAAACGTCTTAAGGTCAGAGGGACTCCACTTGACGGTCATGCTATCGGAAAAAGCAATACTTTAAAGGTCCTGAAGGACGTAACTGGCCTCAAACCCGCTGACATTAATCAGGAAGGTGAAGATATCGTGCTCTACTTTTCATGTGAAGAGGAGCTAGAAAAACTCCTCACTAACGATGTCCTTCTTCGCAAAGAGCACCACCTACAACCTCACTTCCCACGTCAGTTCCTGGCCGGAAGAACTGTTTTTATCAGCAGGACTAGCCAGTGGATCACTGAACGACCTCAACATCATATCATGGACAATATCGAGGACGAAAATCCAAACCTGTCGGTATTCAACCTAGAGTTCTGCAACACCGACAAAACATCAATGAAGATTACGTTCACCACCATAGCTGCGGCCACCCAGGCTGCCACACAAGGATTCTACTGCTTCTGCCTAAAAATACCACCACACCAAATAAAAAAGGAACGATACCATGAGATCCAACAGTGCTTTAAGTGCTACGAGCTCTCCCACCCGACCAACAAATGTCAGCACCCTGTCCAGAGGTGCAGCCTGTGCGCACTGGACCATCACTACTCCATATGCAAGGCAACAGCTAGTCCATCGCTGCTTGCTCTGTGATGGCAATCACCCCGCAATTTCCTACCGCTGCCCCCGCAGACAGGAAAGCATCAAGGCCCAGGTTGAAGCCAAGAGAAACAACCCTTGTACCTCCTCGACCAGAGCCCTAAGCGTTCAACCCACCACCTTAGCTCTCACTAATCGACCAGAAGACTTTTCGGTCTTACCAACATGTGGCTCCTCCCAGCAGGCGACACAGCCTTCTCATTGGGGACCCAAGGTCCCACAGGCTCCTTCACAGCCCCCTACATCACGTGCAGGCATTATCCCTGGTCTTCTTAAACTAGCAGAAAGGCTTGCAGGACCTGACAACCAGCGCTTTGTTAGTGAACTGAACGCATTATACATAATTTTTTTTTAATTTAATTATCAAGGGAAAGCGCCAAGCCATTACGACTTTATAGCACTTGGAAGGGGTCAGGATAAGGATTTGGGATGGGAAGGGGGGAAGGAATGGTGCCCAACCACTTGGACGGCCGGGGATTGAACGCCGACCTGCATGAAGCGAGACCGTCGCTCTACCGTCCAGTCAAAGGGGCTGGGTCGCATTATACATAGACAATGGCCTGGCCCCCATCATAGCCACTAGCGTAAATCTCACTGCCTCCTCTACCACTCCGGAGACTACCATCGGGACGACCGTGCGGTCAACTTCAACACCGATTCCAGAACCGCCCATGACCCGGGCGACACAAACAGAGGTAATTCCTTCTCCAGCTCCCAACACTCCTACCATCACAGTCTCAGCAGCCGCGCTAGCAGACGTGCTGTCTACAAACGATAACAGAACCACCAGTGCTCCTGAAATAGCTACAACCACCAATCAACGACACCTAAGCCTACCTAAGGCTGCGAGGCGAAAGACAAAAACACCCACTACGGAGGTTACGGACTCCTCAGACGAGGAAATCATAGCAGGAGCTCTAGCGCCGCATCACAAATACGACACATACACGGTTCAAGACTTCCTCATGGAGGCCACGTCACCAAACTCCAACGACAGCACTACTCAGCCAAAGTCGCAGGCAAAGAAAAAACGGAAAACCTAGAGGTCGACACTAATCACACCAGCTCCATAACTGGTATAGCCAGCCCTCCATGCTGAAAACCAGCATGAAGACCCCCCATCCATCGCCAGATCTCTAGTATCAGCTAATGGCTAGATAATGTACAGATAATGGCTCCAAAGAGCCTCCACTTACGGGCTCACCATAGCCCGTGCTACTGGAAGTTATTGTTCTGAGTAGCGAATCTTAAACAACAACAACAACAGCCTAAGCTACTCTATCCCTTTGAGCTGTATTTCTTGCTTATCTCAATAAACATACTTGAACTTGAACTTGAACGATTCTTCGCGGCGGGGATCTTATTCCAGGGACCTGCCCGAAACGCTAAGCGTACTAGTGGCTGTACAAGAATGTAACAAGTCTTGTATATATCTTAAAAAAAAAATAATAAAATAAATAAATAAATTAAACGTAGGCTAAGATCAGTAACCAAAGAAAATGGAAAAAGCAATGGTAAGGGTAAACGAGTGAGTAACGTCATCACAACAAAGATTGCTATACGCCCCCGTGTCCACGACCCGGGAAGTACGCCTGTCTTAAAGACCTGTGTCCAAAATACCCGCCTAATTGACCCTCCCATAGTACTCTCAAGACATTTATGGCAGTGTAAATGCGTGGCGAGGGCACACCACTGAAGACATTGAGGATATACCACGCGGGAGTCAAAACTGTGTTGAAGGAAGGAGTCACTGGCTCCATCTGACCACCTTGATCCTTACATTTTCATCATCCTCCGTAAGTACTTGAATACTTTCTGCTCCACCATTGTCTTACACCCCCGAATGTAAGACACTCCATACATTGACAACATCGCACACTAATTTTTTTTCCACTTCGGAGACCAGCTTTGGACATTTCGCATATGTGTACGTGTTCAATGTTAAAACGACAATATAATGCTATTAACAATTAAAATCTTCTACTTAATGGGCATATAGTTATTAAATGAAGTTTAGTGATATGATGGACATAATCAGAACTTGGTAAGGACGCCGCCCGCCAGCGTAAATGTTCCGAACCATAATGGAAACTGACCCAACTATGGGATGGGTTAACCCAAGTATCGCATTTTCAAAAGGGTCGCCCATGTTGGAAAAGACGAACGCCGAAAGATTATTGTTGAAAACATCTTGATAACTTAATTAACCAAAATTAATTATTAGTCAGAAGAAAGACAGAAACGCGATCTATATATAAAACCTCTACCAGACAAATATTTTAAGTAAAACTGAAGATATTTGTAGTTGTATAAAAGTGGCAGTTTTCATGGCTCGTTGAGCTCGAAACCCACAGTATTCATCTCAGAACAATGCCTATTTCACACCACATTCTTTAATAAACGTAAGAGTTTTATATGTCGCAATAAAGATAGAAATATAAGCTTCATTTTAAATACCCTACCATGTGCATATTTAAATTTAAAGCAAAGATACGTTTACTTTTATAATAGCCAAGCTCCGACCCCGGACAGATCGATCGAAGGAGCAGCTCTCACTCTCAGAACAATGTTTAATTCATGTGAATTCATTAATAAACTTATATGTTTTATTTGCCTCAAGAAAGATAGAAATATAAGGCTCATTTTAAACACTTTACCATAGACATAATTAAAGTTATAATGAAGATTCATGTGTTTTAATAATCGCCGAGCTCCGACCCCCGCACAGACTGATTGACAGAGCAACTTTCTCTCAGAACAATGTCTATTTTACATAAATTCGTTAATAAACACAAATGTTTTATATGTCTTAAGAAAGATAGAAATATAAGCTTTATTTTAAATACATTACAATATAAATATTTAAAGCTCAAGTGAAGATACATATGTTTTTATAGTGGCATTCAGTAGCTTGTCGGGCATGGAGTGCAGACGCATACGCACTTGCCGATATATTGTATAATTAACAAAGATACGCTAATAAAGCCTAAAATCTTATATGCCTTCAGAAAGATAGAGATATAAACATTATTATGAGTGCACTAAATGAAATATATCATGTTTGTGGACAAAGATATATCAATTTTAAATTAAGTTTCGACTCTCGCCGGGGCGAGAGATGGGGCGACTCTCGCCCCATCTATTGGAGATTCTGTCCACCTAAAGACCCAAAGCTACTCAAACCCTCCTAGCATTAAGTAATGAAGTAATATGGTATATTTACTCACGATAATGTGGGTGCTGAATGCAGAACATGAGAAAACATATATTTACTCCAAAATAATATAGTTTCATTATGAAATAAGTAAATAAGTGGCATCAAAGGAAGTCAACAGTCCAAGTGTCAATGTTGTGGCGTGACTTATCCAAGATATATCGTTGTCTGGAAAGTGTTTGTTGGCATATCAACCTTCGGTACACAGTGATCCAGTCGTCGCACTTCTGTGCTCAAATTATCACAAATTTAAATTATGATGGTAATAAGTAGAATACGTATTTTAAATAAAATCTAACATAACTAGCCAGAAAACATTTATTAAAAAATACATGTCTGGAAGTTAGTTTTGTTATATATACTTGTTATTCGTTGACATGCGTTCGCTACTTAATCTACCATGTACTGTACTTATGTAAAATCTACCTTTGTGTGCAGGACAAACATATTAATTGTGACACTAGCTCTCCATATATGTCAGTTGCTTAATTTAGAAACTGTATTTGTGGTCGATCTCGAACCCATTTATGATGTGACGACTTATACTGAATTTTGTAACTAGCTCATCAAGATTGTAACTTGCTTAGTTAAATGAATTGTGGGGTTCAGTCCCTGAGCCCATTATGTGCCTCTGTAACCCTTTCCACTACTGCCCACAAGATGGATATGGGGTGCATAATAAATTAACTAAACTAAATTGTCTCTTCGCTCATCTCGACGAACCCCACACGCTCTGTGATATATTGTTTAATTAATTTAGATTTACAAATAAAGCTTATAATTGTATGTGTTATCAAAAAGGCAGAGAGTTTAGTTTAGTTCATTTATTATGCACCCTATACCCATCCTGTGGGCGGTAGTGGAGAGTGTTACAGAGGCACATAATGGGCTCAGGGACTGAGCCCCACAATTCATATAGCTAAGCAAGTTATAATCTTGATGAGCTAGTTTAAAAAATCGATGCACATCGTCACATCAACAATGGGCTCGAGACCGACCACAAGTACAGTTTATAATTTAAGCAACTGACATATATGGAGGGCTAATGTCACAATTGATATGTTTATCCTACACATAACCCCCATCCCCATCCAATGGGCAGTGGTGGATAGGTTACAATCAAGTCGTTTTTGCGTTTTATTCACAGAGATGAGATCTTATTGGGTGAGGAAAGATATTCATATTTTAAAGAAGGTTTCTTGGCTGATGCTCTCCATTGATGGAAAATACAACCTTTTGAAAATCAATGTTAGTTTGATCCAGAATGTGGAATGACCTTCCCAATCATGTTAAAGCCTGCACCTCTCTCAACCAGTTTAAGATAAAAACAAAGCACTACCTAATTAACTCCCTGTAACCTACCTTACCCCTATGATGTCAACCCATGTCTGCTATTTTTTTAAAGAATGCTGTTTGTCGACCAAATTGTATTTTTTGCTGTTATTCTGCCATGTTCCCCCTTTTATATTTTCTCAACACATTTTATACTTTAATCTCAATTAGTATTAAGTTTTAGTCTTTAGTGTTTTCCTGCTCGAAACGCTTTGCATAATAGTGGCTTTAGGCATTGTATGTACTAGCTCTATCTATAAATTCATCAAATATTTGTATCACACCCTGTATGTATGTACTTTACCTGAATAAACATTTGAATTTTTTAATTTGAGGTATTATAATAAACAAAAGTTTTTATGTCATCAGAAAGGTAGAAATATAGGCTACATTTAAAATCTTTTGTCATAAATATAACTGAAGTGAAAGCAAAGATATATGCATTTTGATAGTTATCTGATGGCTAGCTCAGTACTCACCTAGTTGTACTCACCTAGTTGTGCTTGCGGGGGTTGAGCTCTGGCCCTTTGGTCCCGCCTCTCAACCGTCAATCAACAGGTGTACAGTTTCCTGAGCCTAATGGGCTCTATCATATCTACACTTGAAACTGTGTATGGAGTCAGCCTCCACCACATCGCTTCCTAATGCATTCCATTTGTCAACCACTCTGACACTAAAAAAGTTCTTTCTAATATCTCTGTGGCTCATTTGGGCACTCAGTTTCCACCTGCGTCCCCTAGTGCGTGTGCCCCTTGTGTTAAACAGCCTGTCTTTATCAACCCTGTCGATTCCCCTGAGAATCTTGAATGTGGTGTGTGAAGCCCTGCACACCAGCCAATAAATTGCATAATTAGTTTCCATATGTTTTAATTAACTTTAAAAATTTATGTCAGAAGAAAGGAAGATGTAGCCATTAATGTGACAACATTTCAAAAAATATATCTCTTGAATTAAATAAATAATACCACCCTATCGCCGGTGTCCGGACACAAGAAAACGTCCTAGGTATCAGTGTCCAGCCAGGCAAGGGATCACAGGCTGCACAATACTGATAAATTATGTAATGCACAGAGATGCGTTGATAAACATTAATGTTTTATATTTTATTAAAAATACAGATATAAACTTTGTTTTCAAACATTGAATGTAACAATATTTCAAGTATAAGAACCAAGATATATTTATGATTTAACGATTTTCTATAAAGTTGCATTGATACCGTAATTGCACTCTATGATTATCATATGACGCAGGATCGATGTCTAGGTGAATTACGGCTGACACAGTCAGATTATATATGTCAACTACAAAGAGGTAATTATCAAAAGAAGGTGCCAAACCGGGGAATGTCATCCACAATTACAGCTCTTAACTTAAGTATAAACCTTATATATTATATATCATGAGAAATTCAGAAACATTAAATACATTTTAAAATTTTTGTCATTAAAGTATATATTTTGAACCACATACTCATCCTGTGAGCCTTAGTTTACTGTGCACCCCATAGTCATCACGTCACCCAAGGGGTCCATGTAATTACCTAAAGCTAATTACCCCCGAGGACCAGGCCTCCTCCGGTTTGGTTTTTGGTCCACCAGGCTGTTTGACGCAGCTGTCATTTACACACATTACATTTATATGTGGATAACTAATCAATCATTGACTTTAACATTAGTAGCCCAACGTCTATAAAGATGATGAATTGATTTATGAGCGCTGGGCACTCAAAACTAACTAGCCTAATTTGCTACTTTTTTATTTATTTAATTTTATTTATATATACAAGAGTTTATACATTCTTGTAAAGCCACTACCACGCATAGAGTTTCAGGCATGTCCTTTATCCTAATTTTGACCCCAGAATACGACCCTCCAAATCGTTTAACAAAGGTACCCATTCACTGCTGGGTGATCAGAGCTAGGCTAATGTTAAGGATTGGCACCTAGTCAATCCTTCCCGGCAGATACAAGCGAGTGCTTTACCACTATGCTATGGGAACTGTTTTTTTTTTAACCCAATCTGGCAACAGGACTCGAGAGAGAGACCGTCCAGATGTGCTGCTTCTAAACAGCACATACATAATCACTATAAAACCTCTAAATATCTTTCCGGCAGAACAATTCAAATAAAATTGGTTCAACAACTTGAATTTTTGTATTAAGCTCTTGGGGTAAAGCGTTTGAACCTAAGGATTCTCTCAATCATTGGACTCGAGATCGACCACAAGTACAGTTTCTAAATTAAGCAATTGACATATGTAGAGAGCTGGTAATTACGTAAGTGTAATTACCTAAGTGTAGTTACAGGATGAGAGCTACGCTCGTGGTGTCCCGTCTTCCCAGCACTCTTTGTCATATAACGCTTTGAAACTACTGACGGTTTTGGCCTCCACCACCTTCTCACTTAACTTGTTCCAACCGTCTACCACTCAATTTGCGAAGGTGAATTTTCTTACGTTTCTTCGGCATCTGTGTTTAGCTAGTTTAAATCTATGACCTCTTGTTCTTGAAGTTCCAGGTCTCAGGAAATCTTCCCTGTCGATTTTATCAATTCCTGTTACTATTTTGTACGTAGTGATCATATCGCCTCTTTTTCTTCTATCTTCTAGTTTTTGCATATTTAATGCCTCTAACCTCTCCTCATAGCTCTTGTCCTTCATTTCTGGGAGCCACTTAGTGGCATGTCGTTGCACCTTTTCCAGTTTGTTGATGTGCTTCTTAAGATAAGGGCACCATACAACCGCTGCATATTCCAGCTTTGGTCTAATAAAAGTCGTGAACAATTTCTTTAGTATTTCTCCATCCATGTATTTAAAAGCAATTCTTAGGTTAGAAAGTGTAGCATAGGCTCCTCGCACAATGTTCTTGATGTGGTCCTCAGGTGACAGTTTTCTATCTAAAACCACCCCTAGATCCCTTTCTTTATCAGAATTCTTTAAAGATTTCTCACATAATTTATAGGTTGTGTGGGGTCTATGTTCACCAATTCCACATTCCATAACATGGCATTTATTCACATTAAATTCCATTTGCCAAGTGTTGCTCCAAATACTTATTTTGTCCAGGTCTTCTTGAAGGGCATGACAATCATCTAGGTTTCTTATCTTCCCTATTAACTTAGCATCATCAGCAAACATGTTCATGTAATTCTGTAATCCCTCTGGTAGATCGTTTATGTAGACAATGAACATTACCGGTGCAAGAACTGAACCCTGTGGTACTCCACTCGTGACATTCCTCCAATCCGATACCTTGCCTCTGATTACGGCCCTCATTTTTCTGTCAGTTAGGAAATTTTTCATCCATGTTAGTAGCTTACCCGTCACCCCTCCAATATGTTCCAGTTTCCAGAACAACCTCTTATGGGGAACTCTGTCGAAAGCCTTTTTTAGGTCCAGATAGATGCAGTCAACCCAACCATCTCTTTCCTGTAAAATCTCTGTTGCTCGATCATAAAAACTGAGTAAGTTCGTTACACAGGATCTTCCAGATCGAAAACCATACTGTCGGTCTGATATTATATCATTTCTCTCCAGGTGTTCTACCCATTTAGTTTTAATTATTTTTTCCAATATTTTGACTATTACACTTGTCAATGATACAGGTCTATAATTAAGGGGGTCTTCCCTGCTTCCACTTTTGTAGATTGGAACTATGTTAGCCTTTTTCCACACATCAGCTACAACTCCTGTAAACAGGGATGCCTGAAAAATCAGCTGAAGTGGAATGCTGAGCTCAGGTGCACACTCTCTCAGAACCCATGGTGAAACTCCATCTGGACCAACTGCCTTGTTCTTACTTAGCTCCTTGAGCATTTTTTCCACTTCGTCTCTAGTCACCTCTATGTGCTCTATGTTGTTCTCTGGAATTCTTATTGTGTCTGGTTCCCTAAAGATTTCATTTTGTACAAACACACTTTGGAACTTTTCGTTTAGTGTTTCACACATTTCCTTTTCATTTTCCGTGAATCTATTTCCCATTATCAACCTCTGAATATTATCCTTTACCTGCAATTTGTTGTTTATGAATTTGTAGAATAGACCTGGTTCTGTTTTACATTTGTCTGCAATCCCTTTTTCAAAATTTCTTTCTGCCTCTCTCCTCACTGCTGTGTAGTTGTTTCTTGCATCTTTGTATCGTTTGTATGTTTGGGGGTTTGGCCTCTTCCTGTATTGATTCCATTTTTGTGTCTTTTGGTCTCTGGCCCTCTCGCAATTCCTATTGAACCAATCCTGTTTCCTAGTTCTGCATCTCTGTTTTGGTATAAATTTGTTTGTGCCTTTATCATATATTTCACAAAACTTGACATACATCTCATTCACTTCCTTGCCTAGCAACAAGTCTGTCCAATTATACTCACTAAAAAAATTTCTAAGGTTGCCATAATGTCCTCTCTTGAAGTCAGGTTTTTCAACTGCCTCATCCTCCTTATTTTCTTCCAGATTATAACACATTGCATACTTTATTCCCAAAAAGACATGGTCACTTTTACCCAAGGGAGGAAGGTACTGAATGTCAAATACTTCTTCCTCCTTCCTGGTAAATATCAAATCTAGCATGGAGGGAACGTCCCCTTCCCTCATCCTCGTAGCTTGTTTAACATGTTGATACAAGAATGTTTCCAGGATGAGGTCTACAAATTTACAGGTCCAAAAATCTTCTGTTTTAGCTTCATATGCTTCCCAGTCTATGGATTTCAAGTTGAAGTCACCAACTATCAACAGTCGTGACCTATTGTTATCCGCTCTCGCTATAATCTCTCTCATTATTGTTATAAGACCTTCTCGTTTACTATCTAGCTCCTCCTTTGACCATGTGCTGCTTGGTGGTGGACTATATGCATTTATGACCATTAGTTTATCATCTTCATGGCAGATCTCTAGTGCTATTATGTCAACCTCTTGTGGATTGGCAGTCATTATTTCCTTCACCTTTATGTGTTCTTTCACCAGCACAGCAACGCCACCGCCTTTCCTAATTTTTCTGTCCCTTCTCCAAATTGAGTAGCCCCTTGGGAATATGACCTCATTTAAAATATCATCTTCAAGTTTTGTCTCCGTGAGTGCAACAATGTCTGGTGTCTGCATCTGTATTACATCACTTAACTCCAATATCTTCGATCTTACTCCATCTATGTTGGTGTATGCAATCTTCAGGAACTTGTTCCCCCTCTCCTTATTCTTCACTCCCCCTCTCTCTATTGATTGTGTTGGTTTGCCTTTATGTACCACTTTACTGGTCTGCCTACCCCTAACACTTTGTAGAAAAAAGATTTGATTTCTTCTTCATTCCTGCTCTCATTTAAACGTTTTGCCTCAGCGAGGTTCAGTTTCAGCTTCTCTCTGTCTTCTCTTGAAAGATCTCGTCTTAATGACCACATTTTCCCATCCTCATCACTTTGTAACTTTCTAGCATTCCTTAGTACTTCTTCCATCTGCTTGGCACCGTTTAGGGTGATCCTCAAAGGTCGATCTTTCCCTTTTACATATCTGCCTATTCTCCTGTAGTCGCACACATTCTCTTTGGTTGTAAGACCTTCCACGAGGCCAACAATTTTATCTACTACTTTTGCTTCTTCTACAGCTCTTTCTGACCTAGATGTTATCTCCTTTTCTTTGCAGCCAAAAATTATCAGGGACTTACTCCGATCAACTGTGTTTTGCACCAACCTCGGGTTAGATGCCAATTCCTTTCTCACTTCCAGCCTAATGTTTGTTTTATCTTGGTTGCTGCATTTTTGGGCTTCCTTTACTGCTGCTTCCATTTTTTCCTTCTCCTTGGCCACTTGTGCATAAGTGAGTTGCATATCTTTCTTGCACTGTTCTATTCCCTGTGTAACTTCCTCCATCTGTGCTGACAAAAGCTGTTTCTCCTCTTGAATTTCCTTGCCTAGCCTATTGTAATCATTTATGTTTAAATTTGCTCTAACTTCTTCCAAAGCTATTTTAAGAGTATATTTTCTTCTCCATGGCTTTGCAATTTGTTTCCAATTGACTCTTTTCCTTGCGCAAGTCTTTCACTAAACCCTCAAGACCTAAAACTTTGCTATTCAAATGATCATTACTTTCTTTCAATTTACTAATTATTCTACATGAGAGTTCACTATAGTATCTAATTTTACCAACTTGTTGTGTAGACTGCTAATATCAATGCTTTCTTCATTGAATCCCTCAAAATCAAGCTCTGTTTGTATTTCCTCTTGTCAGTGGCCATCTTGAATGTTCTTCTCTGCACTGTAACACTAGGGGCAACTTTTTCTCACCCAATTTTTCACTTCCCTTGGCACATTCCTATTATCTCACCTATTTTTCAAAAGCACTATACCTTTATGTTCTCTGGGACACCACTCACTATCCTCAACCTGTACTACAATACTTAGGATTGTTGAAATATGCTGGAGCTCCTCTGCTGCAAGTGTTGACCCTAGGGGTGTCACCTTTTGAACCCTTTGTG
>WNGS01017108.1:0-10891 GCA_020271785.1 Procambarus virginalis | reverse complement strand
GTCGTCCCTCTCATCAAAGTAGCTAGTTTAGGTAGTTTGACAGTCTTACTGTTCAACGTTAGTCTCCGTTGAACGACCACTTGTCTGGTCATCCGCCTTACTTGCAACTGCATGCGAGCTATGCGTTCAGTTTTCTCGGTTCTGCTGATCAGTCCAGCGTTTGTTTTCTATTCTCTTGCTGATCAGTCCACAGTTTGCTTTCTCTGTCCTGCTGATCAGTCCAGAGTTTCATAGCTTGCTCTGCTACTTTATTCCCTTCGAATCCCAACTCCCTAAATTGGTTACGGTATTCCTCTAAGGTGAATAATTGCGAGCCTGTAATACCTACTCTTTGAGTTGGTGTCGTCCACAAGGACCTTTGGGCCGAGATTCTTACCCATAGAATCCCCCAACGGAGTATTGCAAGGGTTAGAGTTCCGCGTGACTCCGTTTTCTTCCGCAGCGCGCGTGATTCTAGTGACATCATTCTCGGTGACGTCACCCACAGGGGTCTACCTCCAAGTGTCTCTCACTGGGGTCTCTCCCACTGTGTATCTCTCACTGGGGTCTCACCACGATAGCTTCATCCAGTGTGATGAGACTCGTGCACGCACCTCAGCACTACCCTGCATGTGTGCTTGTAGCATCACCTCTCCACGGCTCATGTGCTGTTCCACTCGTTCCTTACACTCTTGTTCAGTAAGAGTGTCGTAGTGTCAGGTCTACGAGCGGTCAAGGCCAGGTGAAGATGCAGGTAGCGTGTTTGTACTCTAACACTCAGACATACTGGTGGTGTGTGTACCTAACAGGGTGTTAAACTCATCTGAATACTGCTCGTCACTTTTGAATTTTCAGGGAAAATTAAGTGCGAAATTTTACTGTATAACTAGCTCATAGGTTCCAACTAAGCCTAACACGTTGGGCGCCAGATGTGTGGGTGTTTCTTTTTTTTGCTGTCACGACTGCAATGCGTACGTCGCCAATGTACATGTGGCAGACGCTTCACGAAGCTGTCGGAATTAGCAAAATAGAAAATACGAGAGCAACCGTACAGGGCCTGGGAGCAAGGTCGAGTTAGAGTCTTGTGGGTCTTCTCAGACTAGCCTCACCTGGTCCTGCTCCACGTTGGTCGTTGGAATCTCTCAATGATGTAACACTTTAAGGGACTCCTAGGGTCCTCATCAAATTTATAGTTTAGTGACTTACAGGCAACTCGGTGTTGAAGACACTAGAGCTGAAGGCTGGAGTAATATGGCAGTATTCAGAAGTGGTTCAACGGAAACACCGCATAAAGCTTAACAGTAGTTTATTACTAACTTAACCACTAATACACAGGGTGCTTGATTTACTTTTGATTGGCGTCAGCAAAGCTATGGTTGCATTAGCGAGACTCTTGACGTCTGGCTAATCGACTCGTATCCACTCGTGGAGAAACACCTAACTTAACACAGTTGACAGCCAATCACTAACACGGCAACCTAACTGCCGGTATGCAAAGGGATCACAAGAGTTCCAACCGGATACTCGGTAATGATGCTATGCAATAACACAATAATAATCACACAATACTAATGTGTGGTGTATGTGAAGCTCACATTCACAGACGAATGAAATGCAGTGATACCACACAGATAAACACGCATTCACCGTCGATTCACCTATAACCTGCGACAGGTATAAGAAGGTGAGAACTGTGGTTGATCCCTCAGATCAACACAGACACAATAAACAATGACAAGATCTTGTACTTACAGATAAGGTACCTTTCCTTACGCACTCACTCAGACTCGTTTATACAAGCACTCGTAGGTGGCCTGATAGCTGGTTTCGCTCGTAGACACGGAGGGTACTCGCAGTATCTTGAGATGATTTCGTGAGTAGGGGCGTGCTGTATGCTTAACAGACAGACACACGCGCACACACTGGCACTGGCGGTGCTAAGGTGGTGACGTCACGTCAGAGTGAGGGCGGCGGCTGGCGTCGGCTGGCGTCGGCTGGCGGCGGCTGGCGGCAGTACCATGCACTACACTGTACACTGTGGTACAGGTACACTGTGGTAAAGTCACACACAGATTACTTAGGCGGCGGCACTGCCTTAGTTCACTCTGAGTCACTCACAACGATCTTTGTCACCAGGGGTTACCTGATACCAGTCTGTTTCGCTTGGAGATTTGTCACTTTAGGCTTCTAAACAATATATTCCCACTCGTGATTCTGGCGAGTGTGTGGTATATCGCAAAGACGCTGAGTTAACTTGACGGTGAGGGATAGACGGTGATCAGTCTATTGGCCGGTAGAACAGAACACGTCCTCTGGGTATGGTCGCTCTCACGTGAATGAGTTTGCAAGGGTGCCGGGCATCTCGTGGCACACAACACAAAAGAAGTTACAATTTGACCAATAGCATTGCAGCAAATGAGCGGGAACCAATCATATTAGCTCGTTCGATGAGCAGTAGCAGGAGTGACGTCATGAACACGTCATAGCTGTTATTCAGCATCGCGCCGGTTGACCCTGGAGGTCAGACGCTGCTGGCGCCTTCCCCTCTGTCTCAGCGGGCACCAGCCATGTACTCACTGACCCTTTGGTAGCAAGTATACTTAGCTCCCTGTATCTACTTCCTGCCTAGACATACGGCGGCCTACGTATTTTAACAGTGTTCCTGGTTAAGTGGGCATTCTGGAGATACCCAACATGCTAGGTCACTATCCAGGATTAAGGGAAATAGGCTTTGTGCACGAAGATCTGTGCACTGCAATGCCATTCAAGTCAGCTGTGGGAGCATCTTGGGAGACATACTCCCACATGTACCTAGTAGCCAGAACGTCATACTCGGCCTACTATGCAAGGCCCGATTTGCCTAATAAGCCAAGTTATCCTGAATTTACATATTTCAGAATATTTTTTTCTTATGAAATGATAAAGCTATCCATTTCATTATTTATGAGTTAAGTTTTTTTAAATTTGGGCTAAAACTAGATATATGACCGAACCTAACCAACCCTACCTAACCTAACCTAACCTAACCTATCTTAACCTAACCTAAACTAACACAATTAAGTAAAAAAATTATATTCTAAATATAATATAATAATAATAATTCAAATAAACTAATTGGAAACAATTGATTGAAAATTAGGAAAATCACTCGGCCTATTAGGCAACTTGGGCCTTGCCTAGTAGGCCGAGAAGTTTGTTCTGGCTACTAGGTACGACATTATATATATATATATATATATATATATATATATATATATATATATATATATATATATATATATATGTATATATATATATATATATATATATATATATATATATATATATATATATATATATATATATATAACCTTTAGGCATTTGTCTTGTATGTTTTGTAACCTTTAAATACACAATAAAGCATAAGAAAAAAAGGAAGGGGGGTGGTAAAAGAAAAGCACACAGAAACTGTATTGGAGGGGACCTACATTCCCTCCAATGCCTTATGTGTGATTTCCTCCGAGGCTATGGGTCCCCCTTCTTCCAGCCAGAGGTGGTACTCTTATTATTTTTAATATATATATATATATATATATATATTATATATATATATATATATATATATATATATATTATATATATATATATATATATATATATATATATATATATATATATATATATATATATATATATATATATATATATATATATATATTATATATATATATATATTATATATATATATATATATATATATATATATATTATATATATATATATATATATAAGAAGGGAGTACCACCTCTGGCTGGAAGAAGGGGGACCCATAGCCTCGGAGAAAATCACACATAACGCATTGGAGGGAATGTAGGCCCCCTCCAATACAGTTTCTGTGTGCTTTTCTCCTACCACCCCCTTCCTTTTTTTATGCTTTATTGTGTATTTAAAGGTTACACAACATACAAGACAAATGCCTAAAGGTTATGGATCTCTTGAAGCTCCTCCGCTTCCGGACAGGAACCGAGGACGCAGCAAGCATTTCCCTTCTGGATCGCCACACTGAGACGCTGAAACAAAAAACTGCAAGCCCTTGGGTCTCTGGTGACGTGTATATATATATATATATATATATATATATATATATATATATATATATATATATATATATATATATATATATGTTATTAAATATGACCGAAAAAGTAAGATTAATAATTCTAACACGAATTTTCTCAATTTTCCTTATGTTTGTTTTTACTGATGACGGTAAATGAAAAATCAATTCTCCAAAATTCATTCTTTATTTCTTAGTCTGACGCGACACTTGAACGCGTTTCGTAATAACTAATTACATTTTCAAAGACTTTTAGTTTTCACACACAACTATAACCTGAAAGCACTAAACAGTTCTTTACTATGCTATGATTTAAACAGCTTTCATCTTTCATTTTATACCCGCGTTTTGGGTGAGGTGATATGTTACAACAGTTTTTAATGAGGTGAACAAAACTTTCAACAAAGGACAGAACACGAAAACAATGGATATTAACTGGATATTAACTGGGTAAATTGAAGGTATGAATGGAAGTAACTGCGGAAGGGCCTATTGGCCCATATTTCTTGATGCTTCTATATTGGAGCGGGGTCTTGAAGTGGGTAGAATATAGTTGTGCATTAATTGACTGTTGATTGCTGGTGTTGACTTCTTGATGTGTAGTGCCTCGCAGATGTCAAGCCGCCTGCTATCGCTGTACCTATCGATGATTTCTGTGTTATTTGTTAAGATTTCTCTGGTGATGGTTTGGTTGTGGGAAGAGAGTATATGTTCCTTAATGGAGCCCTGTTGCTTATGCATCGTTAAACGCCTGGAAAGAGATGTTGTTGTCTTGCCTATATACTGAGTTTTTTGGGGCTTACAGTCCCCAAGTGGACATTTAAAGGCATAGACGACGTTTGTCTCTTTTAGGGCGTTCTGCTCCGTGTCTGGAGAGTTTTCATTAGTAGGCTGGCTGTTTTTTGGTTTTATAGTAAATCGTTAGTTGTATCTTCTGATTTTTGTCTGTAGGGATAACATTTCTATTAACAATATCTTTCAGGACCCTTTCCTCCGTTTTATGAGCGTGGAGAAGAAGTTCCTGTAAAATAGTCTAATAGGGGGTATAGGTGTTGTATTAGTTGTTCTTCAGAGGTTGCATGGCGTTCACTTTCCTTCTTATGATGTCTTCAATGAAACCATTGGAGAAGCCGTTGTTGACTAGGACCTGCCTTACCCTACAGAGTTCTTCGTCGACTTGCTTCCATTCTGAGCTGTGGCTGAGAGCACGGTCGACATAAGCGTTAACAACACTCCTCTTGTACCTATCTGGGCAGTCACTGTTGGCATTTAGGCACATTCCTATGTTTGTTTCCTTAGTGTAGACTGCAGTGTGGAAACCTCCGCTCCTTTCCATGACTGTTACATCTAGAAAGGGCAGCTTCCCATCCTTCTCCATCTCGTAAGTGAAACGTAACACAGAATTCTGCTCAAACGCTTCTTTCAGCTCCTGCAGATGTCTGACATCAGGTACCTGTGTAAAAATGTCGTCAACATACCTGCAGTATATGGCCGGTTTCAAGTTTAAGTCGACTAAGACTTTTTCCTCGATAGTACCCATGTAGAAGTTTGCAAACAGGACGCCTAGGGGAGAACCCATGGCGACCCCATCTACTTGCTTATACATGTGCCCATCCGGGCTCAAGAAGGGTGCCTCCTTAGTACAAGCTTGGAGTAGTTTCCTCAGGATATTTTCTGGCATGTCAAGGGGAGTACAGGCCGGGTCTCGATACACTCGGTCCACTATCATCCCGATTGTTTCATCCACAGGTACGTTGGTGAACAGTGATTCTACGTCCAACGAGGCTCTTATCCCTGTAGCCCGTGTTCCCCGCAGTAAGTCAACAAATTCCTTCGGGGATTTCAGGCTGAAGTTGCACGGGACATAAGGAGTCAGTAAGCCGTTGAGTCGTTTCGCCAGTCTGTACGTGGGTGTGGGTATCTGGCTGATAATTGGCCGAAGTGGGTTTCCAGGCTTATGCGTCTTGACGTTTCCATACGCATATCCAGGTTTATATTCTCCAATAATCTTTGGCAGGTGGAGTCCGGATTTCTTGGCATTCACAGTTTCAATCAACTTGTTGACCTTTGTTTTCAATTCGGCTGTAGTGTCCTTCGTTACCCTTTGGAATTTAGTTTGGTCAGAGAGTATGCTGTTCATTTTCGCCAGATATTCGTCTTTCTTAAGGATGACGTATATTGGCGACTTGTCGCCTCTCCTGACAACTATCTCCTTGTTCTCACGAAGGCTCTTGGCTGCCGCTTTGAGCTCGGGGGTCAGTATGGTACTTCTGTAGTTGCCTCGATTCTTTCCTCCTTCTGCAATAAGTTCAGCTTGTAAGGTGTCTTTGGTGGTGACCTTCTTTTGTGCTTCGAGGTCAAATATGTCGTCCAACAGGATCTCCAACTCCACTTTCCGGGCCAACGCACTTGGTCTGGACATAACGTGACAGTTTATACCCAGATTTAGGAGAGTGACTTGGTCCTCAGTGAGGTTGATACCTGCAAGGTTCAGGAAGCCGTCTCTTGGTCGTGGAATTGCCATGGGTCCTCCATATAGTGTTGTTAGCATGAAATTCTTCAGGAAATTCCTGAAGTGGGGCTTGTACCTTAAGGGTACCTTTCCTCCTCTGGCAACGATTGCACGACTTCACGAAATTGATTACTTCAGAAAGTAATCCTGGGAAATAAAATAGAGACTTTGCCTTTAAGTGGGTTTTAAAGATCCCCGGATGCCCTGCAATTTTCGAAGCATGCGCAAGCTTTAACGCTGATGACCGCAACGCGTCCGGAATAACTAATTGAAATACTGCCCTATCATTCTGGCTATTAACATAATACAGGACGCCCTGTTTCATTTCAAAATCATGAATAGGTAAGTTCTTTTTCTTTTTCGGATATTTTCCTCCTTCTAAATACTCAATAATTTCTTTCCATCTAGGCTCGTTCATCTGGTATTCTCTCATTTTATCTGATGGAATTGTTTCAATATTTTCATTAACTTTTTGAACTGCCGCTATGTTTCGACTTAGCGTATCTGGAACAACATGTGCTGGACCAGGCTTGTACAAAATCTGGAATGAGTGGGCAGAAAGTTCGTGAGACCAGCGTGACATTCGTGGGCATTTTGTTCGCTTCTTAAATATGTGTGTTAACGCTCTATGGTCAGTGTAAATTACAAAGTGCCGCTGAAATAGGTAAGGTTCGAAGTACCTAACTGATTCTACTACTGCCAGTGCCTCCCGATCCGTAGCTGAATAACGAACTTCAGGTCCTTTGACCTTTCTACTAAAGTAGGCTACTGGATGGGGTAAATTATCCGCATCTCGCTGAATTAAGCACCCGCCAATAGCTATACCGCTGGCGTCAGTGTGCACCTCCCACTCTTTCTCAAAATCAGGAATAGCCAATACCGGTGTCGTGATTAGTTGGTCTTTCAGTTTGCGATAGGCCTCGTCATGTTCAGATTTCCACACAAACTTCGCATTTTTCTTTGTTAGGTCAGTCAGGGGTGCTGAAATGCCAGCGAAACCTTCAATATGACGACGAAAGTATCCGGCCGCCCCAAAAAACCTACGCACGTCCTTCCCAGCAAACACAGAACGTTTGTGAACGTTTTTAAATGGTGCCACAAAGGTAGTTTTGTAACTTTTAAGATAAATACGTATATCTGACGTCCTTAAAACCATTAGATATAACTAAAAACATATATTCTTGAGACACAGGTTTCTAAGATTTATGTAAATTTTTTAAAATAATAGTGAATGCTATGAAATTGTAATGTTTTCATGCTTTATATTTAAGAATATATAATTTTCAGTCAACATTTTGTTTTTTTTTGTTTACTCTATGTAAACCTATCCAATTTACGTTCTTATAACATAAATATAACATTTATATGACGTCAATATAACGTTATTTACACGACATCATTACGTTATTATGATGTTATATTAACGTATAATTCCTGTATGAAAAGCAGAAAATAATTTTGAACTTTGTTTTAAACCTTGTAAAGTTACCATAAAACTTGGAATAAGATGGTAAGCATACTTTACTTATGAAAATATAGAAACAAATCAACAAAAACATTTTAACATAAAAAACATATAGTACATAAACATAACATAAATTAACTGCATGAATGGGAATTAATTGGAACTCTGTAATATTGCATACATGAACCTTGATGTACAAACCCAGTGTATATACCCATGCAGTTCTTTCCTAAATCTAAATTTTTCCAATTTTTACACTTTGTTTCGAGTTCTGTTTTGTGTTGTTACTTTTAATATCCTATTAATGTCCCCTTTGTTATGTCCATTCATCCTATTGTGCACCTCTACCATATGTCACTCCTAATTCATCGCCTTTCTAGAGAATGTAATTTAAGCTTTGACAATCTTTCTTCGTATGACAGGTTTCTAATTAGCACTTTCGCCCACTAATGACGAAGTATGGAGTCAAAATTTTAGCTGCTAAATGTCCACTAATGGAGTTTATATGCACTCGCTTTTGGCTTATATGCTTTTGGAGTTTATTTACATTTAAACCTGTAGAAAATTCTATTGCGAACACATTGATACCAAATTGATAAACCTAGGACGAGAATTGAGGTGACAATTAAAGTTGAAAAGAGTATTCACTCTCTGTATTAAAAGGCTCTCTAATGGAAGGCCTGGCACTGCAAAGCACTCTCTTCTGGGTAACGCGGCCTGCTTTCATCACGTCAGCGGGTGGAGCGCACTGCTGTTTTTGACATTTTATGCATACACTCCCGTTGGGAATTCTATTGCGAACACATTGATACCAAATGAAAGACCTAGGATGACAAATGAGGTGACCAAAGTGAAAAGAGTGTATACATTTTATCGCTCTTGTGCACTCCTGGGTAACACGCTCTCGCTTTCTCTGTTTGTTGCGGATGGTAAGCCGGGTTTTTTTGAGTTTATATGCCTTTAGTCCTGTACAGAATTCTTTTGCGAACACATTGATACCAAATTGAAAAACCTAGGACGAGAATTGTGGTAACAAAGTTGAAAAGAATATACACTTTTCAGTATTATCGCACTCTCTAATGTAATGAGCTCTTTCTGGTACCTGCCGCCTACCTTCATCTTGTCGGCGGGTGGAGCGCGATGCTGTTTTTTAAATTATATGCATATACTCCTGTTGGGAATTCTATTGCGAACACATTGATACCAAATTGAAAAACCTAGGACGAGAATTAAGGTGACAAGGTTGAAAAGACTATACACTTTTCAGTATTAGCGCCCACTACCTTGGAACATCCAAAACCACAGGAGATAGTGGAGGGCTAACTCGCCCAAAACGCAGAAGTGTTTTGGGGGATTAATTAACTTTATCCTACGCTGGACGCATTCTAGTGAATTTATATCCATTCTATAATACAGCGACCAAAAGTGAAGTGCATATATCTAAATGGAGCCATGCGAACAAGCTTAGATTCCACTTCAAATGCCTTGAAGTGAGCAAGAGTGAGTGAGAGTGAGTAGGAGTGAGTGAGAGTGAGTAAGAGAATGAGAGTTAGTAAGAGTGAGAGTAAGAGTGAGTATGAGAGTGAGTAAGTGTGAGTAAGAATGAGAAAGAGTGAGAGTGAGTAAGAGTGACAGTGTGAGAGAGTGAGTAAGAGTGTGACTGAGAGTGAGTGAGAGTAGGAGTGAGAATGAGTAAGAGTGAGTAGGAATGAGTAAGGGTGAGTAAGAGTATGAGGGAGTGAGTATAAGAGTGAGTGAGAGTACGAGTGGGTAAGAGTGACTGAGAGTAAGAGTAAGAGTGACTGAAGGTTAACAGAGAGTGTGTAAGAGAGAGTGAGAGTGAGTAAGAGTGAGTGAGTGTGTAAGAGTAAGAGTGAGAGTAAGAGTGACTGACAGTGAATAAGTGATTGAGAGTGAGTGAGAGTAAGAGTGAATAAGAGTAAGAGTATGAGAGTGGGTAGGAGTGAGTAGGAATGAGTAAGAGTGAGTGAGAGTAAGAGTGAGTAAGAGTGAGAGAGTAAGAGTGACTGAGAGTAAGAGTGAGTGAGTAAGAGTGACTGAGAGTGAGTGAGAGTAAGAGTGATTGAGAGTGAGTAAGAGTGAGAGAAAGTGGGTAAGAGTGAGTAAGAGTGAGTGAGAGTGAGTAAGAGTGAGTGAGAGTGGGTAAGAGTGAGTAAGAGTGAGTGAGAGTGGGTAAGAGTGAGTAAGAGTGACTGAGAGTAAGAGTGAGTAAGAGTGACTGAGTAAGAGTGAGTAAGAGTAAGAGTAACTGAAGGTGAGTAAGAGTGACAGAGTGTGTAAGAGTGAGTGAGAGTAAGAGTGAGTGAGAGTGTGTAAGAGTAAGAGTGAGTGAGAGTGAGAGTAAGAGTGAGTAAGAGTGACTGACAGTGAGTAAGTGATTGAGAGTGAGTGAGAGTAAGTCGAGTGAGTGAGTGAGTAGAGTGATTGAGAGTAAGAGTAAGAGTGAGTATGAGAGTAAGAGTGATTGAGAGTGAGAGTAAGAGTGATTGAGAGTGAGAGTAAGAGTGATTGAGTGATTGAGAGTAAGAGTGATTGGGAGTAGGAGTGAGAGCAAGAGTGATTGAGAGTAAGAGTGGGAGTAAGAGTAAGAGTGAGAGTAAGAGTAAGAGTGAGAGTAAGAGTGAGTAGGAAGAATGAGAGTAGAGTGATTGAGAGTAAGGTGATTGAGAGTAAGAGTGAGAGTAAGAGTAAGAGTGAGTAAGAGTGGTAAGAGTAAGAATGGAGTAGGAGTAATTGAGAGTAAGAGTGATTGAGAGTAAGAGTGAGAGTAAGAGTAAGAGGAGAGTAAGAGTGAGTAAGAGTAAGAATGAGAGTAAGA